>BMAO01035058.1:0-51568 GCA_019973975.1 Trichonephila clavata
AACTGTCACCTCTTGATAAATAAAAAGGCAGAACTCATCTAATTTGTATTTCTAAAAATCTCTAAAATTGAAGTATAGAATGATGTTTGCTCTTTCGTAACCCAAAAACCAAGTGGATTCCCGCAAAACCAATTTTCGCGGTAGATCTCTACTCCGTAAATTGAACATGCAAGCAAATTTCAAGTCTAAATCCAACAGAAAAAAACAAAAGTTTTACTAACAATCCCGTTGAGAGCCGTTTTCCAAAATAACCGCTCTTAGCGGATTTCAATTCAACAAAAGAAAAATGCAAGCCAAATTTCATTATTATAGTCCTTGTAGTTCGAAAAAAGGAATTTTTTTTGTCAATACGTCCCAGTAACCCCTGCAACCCCCAGAACTTGATTTGCTTAAAATTTATTCTTAGTGGATCCCTATTCAACAAAAGAAACATGCTTAAACAATTTCAAGTATATGGGTCTAACAATTAAACACAGGAATTTTTTTCTGTAACTCCTCTTGACCCTCGCAACCATCCTTAGGGTTAATTTTCGTTTTACTCTTTGTTAGAGGAATTATATTCCATGAAAGGAACATGCCTACCAATTTTCAAGCAGGATGATCAAATAGTTAAAAATGGAAATATTTATCGATTACGCCTCTTAATCTCCCGAAAATTAAACTTAGTAGTTGATATTCGCAAAAACCCATTTTGTAGGGAATTGCACTCTATGAAAGGAATCTGCTTAGCAAAATTTGTGCGTCCAATAAATTAAAAATGCAAAAAAAATTATCAATAACGCCCCTTGAACCACCGCAACGCCACCTAGGGTCTATTTTCACAAAACACATTTTGTAGTTTATCTCTATCCTATGAGAGGAATATGCTCACCAAATTTCAAGACTGTGCGTCTAATAGTTTAAAAATAGAAATAATTACTTATATCTGCCCTTAACCCCCCGCAACACCCCTTGGGGTCAATTTTCCCCAAACCCGTTTTGTAACGGATATGTACTCCTGGAAAGAAACATTCCTACCAATTTTCAAGCAGGTAGGTCAATAGTTTAAAACGAAAATATTTATCTATTACGCCACTTAATCCCCCGCAACGCCACTTAGAGGTCTGTTTTCACAAAACCTTCTTATAGCTGATCTCTACTCTATGAAAGAAATCTATTATCAAATATAAAGACTGTGCGTCTAATAGTTTAAAAAATGGAAATAGTTATCTATAACGCCCTTAAGTTCCGCAACGCCACTTGGGGCAATTTTCACGAATCCCATTTTGTAGCGTATCTCTACCCTATGAGAGGAATCTGCTTACTAAGTTTCAAGACTGTACGTTTAATAGTTAAAAAATCGGAATTCATAACGCCCCTTAAACCCCCCACCCCCGCAACACCCCTTGAGGGTCAATTTTTTAAAAACCCATTTTGTAGCGGATATTTTACTCCATGAAAGAAACTTACCTACCAATTTTCAAGCAGGTAGGTGAAGTAGTTTAAAAACGGATATATTTATCTATTACGCCCTTAATCCCCGCAACGCACTTAGAAGTCTGTTTTCACAAAACCCGTTTTGTAACTGATCATTATTCTACGAAAGGAATTTATTTATCAAATTTAAAGAGAGTGCGTCAAATAGTTTAAAAATGGAAATAATTATCTATAACGCCCCCTAAGCCCCTGCAACGCCACTTGGTTGACGATTTTCACCAAACTCATTTTGTAGCAGATCTCTACTGTATGAAAGGAATCTGCTAACCCAATTTCAAAATATTACATTGAGTAGTTTAAACATAAACAATTATTTATAACGCCCCTTAAGTCCCGCAACGCCACTTGGGGCACTTTTCACGAAACCCATTTTGTAGCGTATCTCTACCTATGAGAGGAATCTGCTTACTAAGTTTCAAGACTGTACGTCTAATAGTTAAAAAATCGGAATTTATAACGCCCTTTAACCCCCACCCCACCCCGCAACACCCCTTGGGGTCAATTTTTTAAAAACCCATTTTGTAGCGGATATTTACTCCATGAAAGAAACTTACCTACCAATTTTCAAGCAGGTAGGTGAAGTAGTTTAAAAACGGATATATTTATCTATTACGCCCCTTATTCCCCTGCAACGCCACTTAGAAGTCTGTTTTCACAAAACCCGTTTTGGAACTAATCATTATTCTACGAAAGGAATCTATTTATCAAATTTAAAGACAATGCATCAAATAGTTTAAAAATGGAAATAATTATCTATAACGCCCCCTAAGCTCCTGCAACGCCACTTGGGGGTCGATTTTCAGCAAACTCATTTTGTAGCGGATCTCTACTCTCTGAAAGGAATCTGCTTACCCAATTTCAAGATTGTACATCAAGTAGTTTAAACATGGAAACAATTATTTATAACGCCCTTTAACCCCCGTAACGCCCTTGCGTTTCGAATTTCGGAAAATCCGTTCTTAGCTGATGTCTACTCTATGAAAGGAACATGTCTACCAAATTTCAAGTATGTAGGTTGAATAGTTCCAGAGATATCGTGATTAGTCAGTCAGTCAGTCAGTCAGTCAGTCAGTGAGTGAGTCGCTTTTCTCCTTTATATATATTGATTACTTATATATTGAGGTTATAAACTCGTATACCTGTATAAGAGTAAAAGAGAAAACATTAATAAAAATGCAAACGAAATTTGAAGTGCAAAACTTTATTTTTTGGTCAGCTAATGGGTTACGATCACGACAAAATACTTTAACAAAATAATATACAAGTAAAAATATTACCTTTGAAATAAAAATAGGCATTTTATAATTAGAAAATCAAAACGACTGTTATTTACTCAGAAAATATAATTTAATAAAAAATAAAGCAGAAATCTCGTGAAACAAAAAGTACCTAAATCAGTCCTTCTCTAGAAAGATTACTAAGAAAAATTAATTATAAAATAATTTTTTTTGGCTTTCTGAGAAGCAAATTTGTTAATAGTTTTGGTGAAAATAATTTTTTCAGAGAATGTGTCTATATCTGAAAGACTTTGCGTGTAAGTATTCCTAAAAACTCCTAGAAATTATTTTTTTAAATATATACCTTACCATCAGTAGTGCTCACGCATCTAATAAAATTTTTTATTTGTTCTGTATAACTAATATCTTGTGTAGAGTCAAGAATTATAGCGTAACATTTTACTTTTTTGACAATGCGTGTTATCTCATTACAAATAGAATCAGCTAAAATAGTAATTATTTCATTTTGAAAATGCTGCCCTAAGTTGTGTGGAATATGTGTTTTGCTATTTTTGCATTTACTGAACATTATTAAGGTGTTCTGAAATAATTGGATCAAATTTGGTCAATATCTATACTGAATTTAAAAAATTACCTTCATTCCAACTTCGAACTGGTTCCTCTGAATGTCAAATTTTGACTGGCTAAAAATCTTGAGCAATCCTTCTATCTCAATGATGGCGCGCCTCGCTTTTTTCTCTCGATTGTATACATTTTGTTGTTCCGCGTCAATAGTACAATTTTTTTCTACTCTTGTCTTTAATTCGCACCACGATCTTGTGCAGTTTATATGTTTTAGAGTATTTTCATGGTTATCATATTAGTAAAAAAATACATTGTACTTCTCATTCCAATAAAATTCTATCTTTTAGTTTCCTCAAAAAATATCATTTTGGGATATTTTCGATAACATTTAAATATTAGTACATGTGTGTGCAATCTTATTTGAAAACAATTTATAATGATTCGACTAAATTCATCTCTCTTTAAATTAAAAAAGAAAGTAATTCACAAACTTTAAATATTCCAAAAGAATTTTCCATACTTGATCAGCAATAAAACAATTACTTGTACTTATAAGAATTTATTTATAATTGCAGCATTATATGACAAAATTTCTCTTGATGTACACTGCTGGTCACCGTAAATGCAACACCAAGAAAGACAAGAGATGGCACAACAAAATTTATTTTGTAGATAACATGTTGACCAAGTATCAAATGATTAAATTTATAGACTTCTGTGAAGTGTGGTTCCTGCCAGAATCAGTAGAAAGAGTAGCCGCCATTGTTGGAGATCTCCGCTGCCACACGCCTCGACAGTGATTCAAAGAGAATTTGGATTTGTTCTTGGGGTACAGCAGACCAAGCAGCTTCCACACGTTGCCAAAGTTGATCTGGTGTGGCAGCTGGGGGTGTAATCTGTGTCAAGCGTTGAGCAACCATGGACCACATGTTTTCTATCGGCGAAAGATCCGGAGGGCGAGCCGGCCAGGGAAGCAATTCAATATGGGGTGATTGACGAAGAACCTTTGGACAATGCGTGCCACGTGTGGTCGCGCATTATCCTGTTGAAATATGGCTGTGGCCAAGCCCTGAAGGTAAGGAAGGACAACTGGCTCCAACACCTCGGAGATGTAGCGCTGGCTGTTTAAAGTACCGGCAATGCGTACTAGAGGAGTGCAAGAGTGATATCCAATACCGACCCATACCATAATACCCGGTGCAGGACCAGTGTGGCGGTGCATAACGCAGCTGGCTGTTCAGTATCCTCTCTCCACGGTGTCTCCAGACTCGAATCCGACCATCGTGGTGTTGCAGACAGATGCGTGACTCGTCAGTAAAGACAACTTCATTTTATTCTGCAGCCAACATCCTTCTTGAATCGCACTTATTGGCGGCGGAGACGTCTGTGGTTCTGTGTCAAGGGTAGACCAAGCAATGGACGTCTTGCGGACAGACCACTCTGCTGTAAACGGCGTCGAATGGTACGCGAAGACACTGAATGATGCGTTACAGACTCAATGTGCTGTGCTATGGTTCGTGATGTGGCTGAGTGATCCGTCACTGCCATGCGCACAATTTGCCTGTCCTTACGTGAAGGGGTGCACTGAGGTGGATGCAATCGACCACTTGGGTCCGTCGTACCCTCCTGCATCCAACGGTCACATATCCGCAATACAGTTGTTTGGTTTCGTCCAACAAGACTACCGATTTCCCTGAAAGATAATCCACAATCTCGGTAGGCCACTATCCTTCCTCTTTCGAACCCAAAGAAAACGCGCTCCCACGAGTTGCAATTGCTTTATTACATATTCTGTTTTGACTCTAAATCAAAGCATAGAACAGACAAAATTGCAATATTTTATTTCTCTGTTAAATTACATTGATTTATTAGGGCAGCACTATATTTACCTTATTCCAAGAAAAACACAAACTTGTCATAGAAATCTTACAATTTTACAAAAAGGAAATAAGAAACTTTTTTAGTGTCACTTATATATATATAAGTAGAATGTCCCTTAATAAGAGGTAAATATATACGATCCATATTCAAAGAGACCTGTTGCAATATTAATAGTGCCTTATTCGAAGGTGTACCTTACAGGAAGAATTTGTATATTACTTTGTCTTAATTTAAAATTAAAAACATAATTACCGATTGCCATTTCAAACGAGCTAAATGTAAGAGATTGAATTGTGCCAATTTCAGCAGGTCATTCTTTTCGAAAGCGTGTCTGTTGAGAGTAGAGATTACAAGCGTTAATTTTAAATTCAAATAGCAACATTCAAGACTAAAATGAAACATCTGTGGCTCACTATCTTCCAAAAATTCTTATTGCCTATGTCCCCTTTACGTTAGCTGACACCGGACATCCGAGAAAGAATGCCCTTCGTGACTCACTCGGTTTGGGGAGAAAGTTACAGAAGAAAATAATAAATAAAAAAAACGTATCAAATTTCATGATTTAATGTACACATCAGCCTCGACCCCTTCAAGGTTCAACACATAAGAAAACTGACTTTAAACGTACACAGTACAGAATAAGAAAATATTTTTTTTATTTCCAATGGCGAATTACAAAACAACTGCAAACAAAATGAGAAGCAGATAATATTGACAAAAAACAAACAAAGGACAACACAAAAAATAATGAAAGAAAAAATAAGAAAAGAAACACAAGTTCACAGTATAGTCTATAAATCACACATTTTGTGTCTGGCCTCCCAATATCTGCTCCACATGGATCCAGAGCTGAGTGCACGGCAGCGTGCCAAATAAATGGCGTCCATTTCTTCATTGGAGTCGCACAGTTTACAAAGTGGACTCTGGGCAATGCCTATCATGTTTAGATGCTTGGCTAGGCAGTCGTGGCCAGTGGCGATTCGAAAATCGGCTACAGCTCTATCTCGTGGCCATTTTGGAATATGAAGGAGTTTGCTAAACCACACCGTTTGTTTATTCTTTTGGTTGAATTTAGACCAGAAATGCTCTGTGTAGTATTTCTTTATAATTCTTTTGGCGCTATAAAAAGGAACTGTATTGTTAGAGGCTTGTAAGATTTTTGTCCCCTTCTTCGCCAAGCAATCGGCAATTTCATTCCCATCAATGCCACAGTGCGCCGGAATCCATTGCATGGCAATGTCTACATGGCATTGAAGTAAATCACCAATTAACAGTTGACATTTGAGAATATCCTTTGACAAAGGTGCCTCGATGGAAGATATTGCTTGCAGGGCCGCCCTTGAATCACACAAAATAACTGCTTTTTGAAACACGATCTGTGTGGCAAAGAAGTTGAGATAGAGCAATACGAATAGCTGAAATTTCAGCATCAAAAGCAGTGCTGTGAATTCCTATTGGTGTATAGAAGGAGAATAGGTTGCAGCAGACTCCAGCACCTGCATTACTGTAATCTATCAACTTGGAACCCTCTGTGTAAACGTATAGCCATTCATCTTCAGGGTATAAGGAATCCAAAGTCTCCAAAGAAAGGATCCTTAGGATTTGACTATCTGTTTCTTTCTTTTGGACCTCATAGAGCAGCTCTGTTGAAAGTGCAAATTCATACCTTTCAGTCGAGCAGGAAGATTTTATTAGATCTTCTGGTTCGAAATGAAAACTATGAAGCTCTTTAAGAGCCATGACTTTCTGAAGGAAGCCTCTCTGTAATTTGAGATTTCTGTTGGTATAGGATAAAGAATCCTTCGAAAGGGATAGACATTCTGGGATTCTAGTAATTTTCACCCAATTAATAAAGCCCGTTCTTCTATAATAGATTTAATAGGCATTTTTGATGGGTTGATAACAACAGAGCATCGATTGGTGTTGATTTCACAGCTCCCGTAATTAGCCGTAATGCTCGATTCTGGAACACTTCTCTAGAAGATCAATCACCTGTTTAGATGCCGCAACCAAAGGCTCGCAGCAGTAGGTAATGAGTGGCAGAATGTAAGCGTTATATGTTAATTCTAGAGTTGTTTTAGAACAACCCCATTTCGAGCCAGCAATTCTTTTAAAAAAACTTAACATCTTAGTCGTGCGTTCCACGGTCATTTCAATGTGTTTTCTCCATGTTAATTTTCGATCGAAATTAATGTCCAAATATGAGAAACAATTTGTTTGGAGAACATTCATTCCTTGGTGTGAGAGATTCAGTTGCAATGGCTGATGGGAGGGAGAGAAAGTCTGGTTGACTGTTTTATCCAGATTTACTTTCATGTTATTATCTTGGCACCAGTGATCAAGGATTTCCAAAGCTTTATTCAAGATTGCCTCAGATTTATCCTTAGCATCATATTTAGGTGTTTCTGTCCACAACACTAGGTCGTCTGCATATAGTAGACATTTAACTCCAACAAGTTTCTCCAACTCAGCAATTAGGTCGTTTATATACAGATTAAAAAGGAGGCAGCTGGAAACGGCTCCCTGTGGTAGAAAAGTCCTTAGAATCTTGTATTTTGAATAGCAGCCTCCGTAACGAGCTCTACAGATTCGTTGGCCGAGGAAACTCTTAAACCATCCAAACAAGTTTGAATGGACACCAATAATTGAAAGTTTCAGAAGAAGATTTTCTCTCCAAACTAAGTCATATACAGATTTCAGATCCACAAATACAGCTGACAAAATGTGTTTTTTTTTATCCAGTGCATCTTTCACCGTCTGGCTTAGGGTGAGTGAGAGAATATTAACGTCGCACTGATTAGCAACACGCGTCTGGCTTAGGAGTGTAACATGTTGGCTGGTAGATCCGTACTGTCTGAAACCTCCCTGTTCGTTGGCAATAAAATTAGAGTTTTCCTCATACCATAAAATAAGATACATAAAATGAAATACTAGATTCATATTGCTAGATACAAATATATAACTGGGAAAGGCAAAAATTATAAATCAAATATATATTTAACAATAAATTCTGTCAGAAAGCCAGTCAAATATTTAAATGGGCATGTAAATTCAAGTAATTTTTTTCTTAGAGATATTTATAAATTAGAGAAGTGAACAATAGTTTTTTAACAAACATAATTTTTAATTCTACATAAAAGCAGAGTTTTGAAGAACTGCAATTGCCGAACGCTGCTCTAAGCAAAATATTGTTTTATGCACATTTATCACCCTTAACGTAGTAATACCATATACAATAGATAATCGTTTTTACCTGTATCCCGAGGTCGAGGGCCCATATACTTGCTGCAACAAATCGTCACGCAGTGTAATTATTATTATTTTTAAAAATATATTGTTACAAATTTTACTAGCAGTAGTCGGCATTTCAATTCAGTCTAAAATAAAATTCCAGGGATTTAAATAAGGTACCACAGGTTTCCAAAGTATAAATAATATTTCAAGAAATATTTTCATACTAATTTTTTCGTAACAAAAAACAATATATTTTTCAAATTCGATCCGAATGCCGCACCTAAAATTTGCCACCTCGGATATGGGTCCAATTTCCCCGGCCCTAGAACCGCCTCTGCTGCTAACATAGAGATAATAGTAAACACGGTAAGGGGCTATATATATATATAATCAAAATTTCTCTACAAGAGAGAGATGAATTACATGATTAATACTTAAAAGAATATCAATTGCTAGATAACAAGACAACAGAATTTAGAAGGAGATATGAATATATATATATATATATAAGGGATTAGATTATATGAAATTACTCTCCAACTAGGAGTATATATGTGTAAGAGGAAAGATATATATATATATCAGGATTAGCTTTTTTAATTATGTTTTCTTTTATTTTTAGTGCTATGCTGTGAATCGCTTGTTTGAATATATGGCATCTAGTTTTAATTAGGACTCTAAAAAAAAAGCATAAAACTAGCATTTTTTTTAACATAGTACTAAAAGTACCATTAAGTTCCTACAGTATAAAATTAAATTTAGATCTTCGCGAACATTGTCATTTTATGTGAATATTGAAGTTTTTCAAACAGGCTTTGCAATGAAAATCATTTACTCAAAAGAAGCTGCAAGATTTTTTTTCTCTCTTATAACTTAATACAAATAAAACTATACAAGAAACTACCTTTGATAAAGGTACAACTCACTAAAAAGGAAAACGAGCAGTGTTTATAAGCGTTATAAAACCATAGGCAAAAATCACTTCTTTCCCATATTTTGTTTTTCTAAAGTAATTGAAGGTTATTATTAAATTGAAAACTTTTAATTTCTTAAAATTCATATTAAATTTAAACATTATTAAGCTAACCGTAATAGATATTTTCGTACAGCACAACTTTTGCAAAAATCCTTTTTGAGATGCTTTTATTCTGCATTGATCCACAATGTGCTGCCAGTGCCGCTATTACCCCCCCCCCCCATTTTTTTTTAATGCGGTATTGTCGGTTTAAAGACGAATTTTTCTATCTGATGGATGTTTATAAAAAGTAGACATTTATAGACAATCGGCCAACACACTAGGCACTAACATTCTATTTTTCTTAAACTATGCTGTATTTTAGGGGGACTTGATTTTTCAATAACTATTCAAAATTCATCATATTTATTCAATTTATTATAAGTTTTATTTTGAGAATTTCGTAGCAAATTTTGTTTGGTTTATGAACCATATAAGGCCTGCGACCGCTTTTTGGTTTGGCCGCCCGTGTGCGGTGCACACCTGTTAGGATCGGCCCTGCTGAGAGATTTCTCAAATTCTCGGCTATTTCATCAACTCTGCTATCTACAATATTTCGACTTAAACTTTCATTTTTAATTTGCTTTCTTTGTGCTGGGTGAGTGAATATTAACGTCGCACTATTCAGCTCCTCGAGGGCTTTTGGCGATGGATATCGTAATTTTGAATCTTGGTCAAATGACGAGGACGACACTTGAGCTAACACGCCCCTCTCCTAATTACCATACCACACCAAGGGAGGACGTTTGAGCTTTCGACAGATTTAACGTGCATCGCTCCCCTACGCGGCGGCTCGAGCTGCTATTTATAACCGCTGCCCGTGTGTTGTGACCGAGGTAGCTGAGTGGTCAAAGTATCGGATCATGACAGGCATGGCATGAGTTCGAACCCAGTACTACTTAGGACCCACGGTGTAGGGGCACGATGCACGTTAAATCTGTCGAAAGCTCAAACGTCCTCCCGTTGGCGTGGTAGTTAGGAGAGGGAAGTGCCAGCTCAGGTGTCATCCTCGTCACTTGATCATGGTTCAAAATTACGAGGTCCATCACCAAAAGCCCTCGTGTAGCTGAACAGTGTGACGTTAATATTCACTCACTTGCAGCCCGCGTGTTTGACACTCCTGCACTAAAGAATAGCAGATGTTCTTTGCTTTTACCTTCATATCTTTTTAAAATATAAGAAAAATATTAAAACGGGATGTGAATATAAAATGTTCATTTTCAATGTGTATAAAACAGAATATTTTTAAGTTAAACAAAAGGAAAAAATATTTAACAAAAGTATAATGTTGTGTATAAAAAGTGAGATGAAGTGCAGCAATTTTAGAATCACATGAATACTTCGATTAAATTAGAAAATCTAATGCATACAAATTGCTGTATTCATTTAAAACTTAAGTAGCATTAGATACAGTCGAACCTCCATATTACGAATTTTTCTATATAGCGAACTTTTTCCTGGAACCAACAGCCATTTCACGATTTTTATAAAATAACCTCCCAATATAGAGAAGTGCATTTTCTATATGATGAGCTTTTTTTCATGTGATTCAATTTTTTCTCCTTATTTTCAATGTATTTCTGAACATTTTAACACATTTTATGGTGGTCATAAATCGTGAACTGGTTTTATTAAGGGCCTAACTCGCCGAGAGCAATGGAATTCTGGGCATTTCCTCCAAGAAGTTCAACCTTTAACCAGTGCCGGTTTAAACTTATTTTGGGCCCTGGGCGCAGAAGATTTACAGGCCTCCTTCACACTGGCACATCCAAGGAGGGGCTCTTGGATCCGGTTAAGTCCAGCTTATCTGGGCCCTTCCGGGCCCAATGGATAAACCTGCACTACTTTTAAGCCCAATTTTCCAGTTTACTAGAAACATCTTCGATATCTCCTTTCCCTCTCAGTAGTCTTGTGTCCTTGTCTCCGTTCATTTGTAGTGTTGATTAGTCGTACTGGTATAAATTCGTTTATTTGTAGCTCAAAAATTTTTAATTCTTCAGGAAATGGGTAAAGGTGTCTAAATACTGTGTTTTAAAAATTTGGTATTCCTCCAAATAGCCTATCAACTATTATAAAAAAATCGAGATAAGTTACAAAATTATGATTAATCGAATTCTTGTTCAAAGAATTTGAGAACATGTGTCTGTGAAGAAGTCGACAAGGCAGTTATGAAGTAGGTACTCACAATGCTAGATAAAAATATTCCGAACTCTAGACCTTTCAAAATAGAGAAAACTCTTCATTTTGCGAAGGCATTGGGATACGTCCACTTTTGGGTAGCAATGGATGGCAAGAAAAATTTAAGAAAAGACACTGAAAAATAGGCCTGAAGGGATTTTTTGTGCATTGCAAAATGTGAGGTGTATTATGAAACAAAGCATTTTTTCAAACAAAATTAACAGATTTTATGAGTAATTAAATTTAAGGATGCATGTGGTTATGTATGTTTAGAAAAATTCTAATTATAAAATAATATATATTTAAAATTACTTGTATGCTTTAAATTAAGCAAAAATGTGCTTAAAATTCATTAATTTTAATATAAAATTATTTTCTTAATGTTGAAAATACAGTATATTCCTCAACATTCTTTTTTCTTGGTTTTCTGTGCAGTTTTTATTTCTTTTCTTTGATGGGTAAGATATACAAAATAAAGATATTAATTTACAAAAAGGTGGGAATAATTACTTTTTTTAATATATAATGTTTATGAATTTAAAATTTGTTTTATGAAGCTTATAAAGTACATTGAATAATGAGCCTTTATATAACGAACTTTCTTTTCAGGATTTAGCGACTTCATTAAATAGAGGTCTGACTGTATAGCAATATTTTTTAATGGTTTTTTTTCTGTGAAAGAAGAATTAATTTATAAATTTATGATTTTAAGAAATTTGTTTCAAAGTAATTGTATGACAATTCAAAAATTTACAAAATATACTAAATTTTTATTCATCATATGTACATATAAAAATATTATGCTTATGAATCCAAAACGTCACCGTTTGGGAAATAATCTAATAAACACAATCATCCACATAAAAGTTATACAAACAAATAAAATCATTATCCAAATGCCCCAATTGCATGCCTTCTTCACGAAAGTTTCTAATTTTTCACTTTCTACCTTTAACTGTGAATGTCGATCATCAGCCAATGCAGTTGATTTATGAAGTGACTAAAAAATGTTTAAAAGTCAGCAAAACAAGTATAAATATAAAAGACATCAATCAAAAATATGTATGTGTATATATATATTCTTGAATACAAGACTGCATGTAAGTAAATAAAATAATTATGTTGAGTTACATTTTCAAAATCACACTAACAATTAAATGTTAATAAAATATTCAAAAACTATTACAAATCTATTGTTTAGCTTTATTAACATCCAAAAAATAGTTAAAATCAATGAACATTAATTGGAATTAGTATAGTAGATAATAAAATAAAATAACAGTAAAGATTATATTTAAGTTAGTTGTTAATGCCATACAGAATAAAAATTGACATAATTTATGAATTTCTTATTTATATCTAGAATCACTGATGTAATACGCTTTCAGTTAAGAACTGAATTTACACCAATGCAGTTTATTCAAGAGACACCTATTTCTACATTGCAGCAATGTGTAACTTGCATTTTACTTTAATGATTTTCCACTAACAAAGTTTAAATATATGTGTATTTAAATCTATCTATATAAAGGAGAAAAGCGACTGACTGACTGACTGATCATGATATCTCTGGAACTATTCAACCTACAGACTTGAAATTTGGTAGACATGTTCCTTTCATGAAGTAGAGATTCACTAAAAACGGATTTTGCGAAATTCAAACCACAAGGGGCCAATTATAAATAATTGTTCCCATTTTTAGACTACTTGACATACAATCTTGAAATTGGGTAAGCAGATTATTTTCATAGAGTAAAGATCCACTACAAAATGAGTTTGGTAAAAATCGATCTCCAAGTGGCGTTGGAGGGGCATTATACATAATTATTTCCATTTATTAGACACACAGTCTTTAAATTTGATAAATAGATTCCCTTCACATAGAGTAGAGATCAGCTACAAGATGGGTTTTGGGAGAATAGCCCCCAACATAGCGTGGCGGGGGATTAAGGGGCGTAATAGATGAATATTTTTGTTTTTAAACTACTTGACCTACCTGCTTGAAATATGATAATCAGAATCCTTTCACGGATTAAAGATCCCCCATGTAATGTTTTTGTGAAAATTGACCTAGGTGATGCGCACGTTACGGGGGCTCAAGAGGCATTATAGATAATTTTTTGCATTTTTAATTTATTAGACACACAGTCTTCAAATTTGGTAAGCAGATTCCTTTCATAGAGTACAGTTCCCCTACAAAATGGGTTTTGTGAAAACAGACCTCCAAGTGACATTGAGGGGGATCAAGGGGCATTATAGATAATTATCTCCCTTTTTAAACTATTAGATGTACAGTCTTGAAATTTGGTAAGCAGATTCCTTTTGCAGAGTAGAGAACTGCTACAAAATGGGTTTTGTGAATATCAACCACCAAGTTTCATTTCGGGAGATTAAGGGGCATAATCGATACATATTTCTGTTTTTAAACTATTAGATCTACCTGCTTGAAAATAAGTAGGCATGTTCCTTTCGTGGAATAGAGTTCCTCTAATAAAGAGTAAAACGAAAATCAACCCCCAAGGAGGGTTGCGAGGGGTCAAGAGGAGTTATAGAAAAAAAATTCCTGTTTTTGAATAGTTAGACCTACATACTTCAAATTTATTAAGCATGTTTCTATTGTTGAATAGGGATCCACTAAGAATTTATTTTAGGGAAATCAACTCCTGGGAACAGAGCAGGGGGTTACTGGGGCATTTTGACAAAAAAATTCCTTTTTTCAAACTACAAGGACTATAATAATGAAATTTGGTTTGCATTTTTCTTTTGTTGAATTGAAATCTGCTAAGAAGGGTTATTTTGGAAAACGACTCTCAACGAGATTACGGGGGTATTGATAGTAAAAATTTCTTTTTTCTGTTAGATTTAGACTTGAAATCTGGCTTGCATGTTCATTTTACAGAGTAGAGATCCACCGAAAATTGGTTTTGTGGGAATCCACTTGATTATAGGGTTACGAAAGTGCAAACATCATTCTATACTTCAGTTTTAGAGATTTTTCGAAAATACAAATTAGATGAGTTCTGCCCTTTTTTTTATCCAGTGGTGACAGTTACAGATATAAGTATATTTTTCAATACAATCGAATTCTTAATGCTAGGACTTAGATATCAATAGTTTATATATATATATATATATATATATAAACAGTATATATTTATAAAACATCATGGAATACCCAGCAAAGCGGGTGGGAAATGGTTAGTATTTTATATGTTTTTAAATTAATATTGAAGTTAAATTACTCAAAATAATATATTATACAAATATGGAGATTTTAATACCTTTTGTATAAGAGAAGTTGAATTGTTTTTTATTTACTTTTTTTTAAAGAACAAAATAATATGCAGGATCAAACATACATACTAAAGTATTATTCTGGTTAATAAAATTCAAAGTTTATTATTCTGATTCCAAAGCAAACTATTTTTTTTATTTAAAAATATCACATCATACATAAAGAAAAGAGATTTAATAATTAATTGCTATATGTATCCTGTAAGACATTTCAAGTTCCAAATGATAAACATTTTGTAACAAAAAGAATTTTATATAAAAATTGTTAATATATTTATGTTTTTATATAAGTCAACATTCAGGTATTTAGAATAAATGTATATCTTTAAGATAAACGACCAAAAATAAGAGTGCTCTCATATTTCCACAACATTTTTTTTAATCTTAAAATCTTACGTAATCGTTATCTAAAAATTTTCTATTAAGGGGTATCCCTTGGTGCCGAACATAACTGTTGGTATAAAGTACTAAATTAATACAAATTTTCAAGCTTATTTACAATGATATCACTAAATAATTACTTTTGAAATAAGTTTGTCACATATTGTATGAAATAAGAATTTTAAAAAATATCTTTCAAAAATGATAAAACATTAAGCCTTAACCAGGTGGAATATTTTCAATCATACCTTTTTCAATACATCAAATTTATACAAATATAGTTAGTTTTGCATCATTTTCAGAAAACAAGAGAGAATCATATAAACAGATCATATTAAATTATAAATTAACACAGCTATAGAAAAGAAACATCAATTTAGGTACCTCAGTATCTTTCCTAATTATGTGTCCAGCTAAAAGACTATTTTGCTTCAAATTTTGTACAATTGACATCATTTCTTGAGCTACTTTTTCTTGCATTGAATTATGATACTGCATGACAGCATCGAAATCCTCTTGTGGAACATTACTGCCCGTGTTTCTCAGTCGCACAGAATCAGAACCTGTACCACAATTTTAATAAGAAAAAATGTATAATAATTTAAATGCATTTTCAGGTTACCAAACATAATGATTTGTCATTATATGAACTACTGCAATCCTTTTTTAATATTGCTAATACAATTTGTTTCTAAAACTAATTACCATATTTAATAAAATCTAATTTGCCATCGATTCTAAGCCGCATTCCTAATTCTCTACATGTTTTTGAGAAAAAATAATTAAAATGTGTAAAAGGTTGATCAATAACCTGATACTTAAGAAATTTTTAAAAAAACTTTAATCATAAGTAATAAGAAGTTAATTATTTATTTTACCACTACTAAAAAATTTCAAATACATACAAGAACCTATAATTACTCTAACTGTCAGTGTCCCACTTCGAAAATGATTCATCACTTCCATTGTCACAATTGACAGCTGGTGCCGGCATCGCCATTTCTGGCATGTTGTCTTCTTCCGTCACTTTCAATGCATTTGTTTTGTAACATTTTTTAAAAGAATTATTAAAGACTGTTGAACATTTGCAAGCAAAAATTATAACATTTTGTTTACCCCATCATTGTATATTTGTTTCATCCATGTCAAATTTTCAGTGACCACTGTTATGTTTCCATTTTTTTTTCTGCATGCAAAATTGCCTCCTTTTTTATACTTGTGTCATAGCGAATTCGTCTTCATACTATTACTGACATCTTTGATGTTTAGATCATAAAAGAAAGTGTATGCAAAAAAAATCTTAAATGCCAGCAGACGACAATGTTTAAGATAGACTGAATACTGGAGATAAACAACAGAATGGGGTAAGTTATCAAATGCAAGTGGACAGAATGAATGGTTACATTTTTTTTAAAGGGTAAAAGGGTTGGAAACTCAATTTTCCTTATCCAGCAAATGTTTTATCTTCGATTCTAAACCACACCTGATTTTCAGTAGCATTAACACTGTAAAAATAGTGCAGCTTAGATTTGAGTAAATACAGTATTTCATAAATTGTTTGCACTGTAAAAAATATTAATAAGGTTTATTATAATTGTTACTCTAAGAAGTTGCAGTTTTTTTGCCATGTTTTATCCTATGTCAAGTATATATCAATCTAGTTTTGAGATGAATCTGGAAATGATGTTTGTAGAATTAACACATACAGTGGATTTATATATCAAATTCTTATGAGTGTAGGATGCTGATATCTTGCATTTAATGTAATTTGTTGATCTAATTTTATTACACACACATTTTTATTTTATTCTGATGTATATATAAATATAATATTTTAGGCAAGAAGTGTAGTTTTGGCATTTAAAAAACTTTTCTTATTTTAGCATATTTGTCTTTAAGGCTTAAATTTAGAATTATTGTATTTAACTATGACAATAGCATGTATATTTAGTTGCGACATGTGATTTTTGTTTTATTTGTACTGGCACACAAAAAATGAGGCAGTATAAAAAGTAAAACTTTAAATTTCATAGGATTTTCATCTATGGGTATCCTTGAGCTTACATCAAAAATGAGAGAGAGAGAAGAAAAAAAAAAAGAAGAAAGACTCATGCTTATTTTACAATACACTTACCAGTAACATAATTTTAAATACAATTTAAATATAAATAAAGTTTTTGTAATTAAAGTTGTGGTCAAAATGAAATGAGATAAGTTCTAAAAAAATTTCTGTATGAAAAAAAAAATAAAACTTATGATTATACAATCATTTATTTGTTTAGAACTTGAAAAAATTGTGAAGGAAATGGAATTAAATGAATTGCACATGCAATTTCAAATAAAATAATTAGGTAATAGTGTGTTAAAATTAGAACTTACCATACTTTCTCTACCCTTCTATTTTCTTAAATTAAGTGTACTTCCCGAGTTTATTAACTAAGGTGTATAAATGTAAAATACATTGCAAAAATCTAAATTCTGACTACATATATAATTTTGTTGTTGGATCTTTTTATAGCAAATTCCATAATAGTAAGGTTTTGTGAATATAAAAAAACATTTAAAAAATTATAATTTGAATAAATTCATAGAAACTGTGAATGACTTATTATACATTTTGTATTATGGGTCCTTATTAAAGATAAAATTGTTAACTATAAGTATGATACTAATATCAATTTTGGCACGTAATTGCATCTACCATGTACCTGTGAAAATTCCATAAATCAAGTACATTAAAAAAATTTTTTTGTTCATTTTCGATAAATTTTTTATACAAAAAAAAATTCATATTTTTTTGGTTTCCACTAAAACAATGCCTAATGACTAATAACTGTATTAACTTTCTGAAAATAAAGTTTTAAATAAAAATTAATTAAAAAAATTCAAATAATATATGAATGGCAAGAAAGTTCTCAAACACTTGATTTGTTTCATAACAAAATTAAAATCTCTCTATCTTATCACGCTAAAAAAATATTAGTACAGAAATATATATTTTACATAACATTCTATATAATTTATTAATGAGAATTTACTAAAATAAAAAGAACTTATATATTTTGGCTTCTTTTTGTTTTCAATTTTTAAAATAAAATGCTTAAAAAGTTTACTATCCTTTAAGAGTATATCCATGTTAAAAATTTTCTGATATGTATATATATTACAATTAAATAAGAAAATTTAAATTTTAAATTCCCTTAAATTGAAAGAAAAATTATGAGAATACATTGAAAACAAAGTAAATTATTAATACAATTAAAAATAGCTTTAATTCTCAATAAAAATGTAAACCATACAACAAAATTTTTCAAGTAAAATAAACAAAACAATTAATAAATACTATATATGCATATTAATTTTGGATTATAGAATTTTGATTAATAATAAATATTACAAATACCAAACTTACTTTACATTAGTTATCTGAAATAAGCTTCTTTTACTTTGAGTTCAATAATTCACAACTTTTTTTTAATAATTATGATCCAACTCTGCAAATAAGTTTTAACAGTATCTTTCAGTGATTATTTGGAACTGCAATAATTTTAAAAACTCTTCATACTACCAGATTATGAATCATTGTTCAAAGTCACTTCATATTTTTATAATACTCATAACTAAATTTTAAAAAAACTTATATACAAAAAACAAGCCAGCATATCAAAAAGTGAGTTATGATTGAATAAAATGTACCAGTTTGAGTATCATCACTTTTTCTTAATAGTTCTTCTCTCATTTCACGTAAATATTGAGCTTTAGTTTGCTGATGAATTTTGTTACTAGGAGCAGTAAATGACCCAGGAGCTAATAACTGATTTGCCATGGCTTTTTCACTTATTGTAGGCTAAAATAAAGTAAAACAATTCAAATAGACACATTGGACAAGACAATTGGAATTCAAAAAATATTTTGTACAAAAATGGGAGAATCTACAGTAAATATTTTATAGAGTTTTACATTGTAATGTGATATTAGTTTTTAGTAACTACAAATGAAAACATAAACAGATAACTGTAACTAATTTTCAATTTTTTAATACAGTAATTTTATCACAACAAATCAATAAGAAATTAAAAAATGCTTAGGTTTAATTGAAATTTTTATTCAAAATTATTAAAGTTTATACATTAACTTTATGCTATATTAATGCTAATATGACTAAAATTATAGATAACAGCTTATGTATTTAAATAACTCAACTACAACCTAGCTACAATGACCAGCACAGAACTTCTGCCTATCTCCATTCTTGGCACAATAACAGGCGATTAAAGAAACAGCCCTTTTTCTTTGGCCAGTGATATGAGCCTGTTTTCTGGTAATATTGAACCTTGCTCCTTAAAGCCCTTTTTCCATTTTATGTTCAACTCTGATCAAATACATTTTCACACTGAGCTATTGATCAGGGTGTGTAAAAGTTCAGATATACTAGAATTTACTAGACAGATTGCTCTGGAGACAATTCACAGCATCCCTCATTCGGCATTAAGAGGACATGGTACGATTTAAGCAAAAATTTTTAATTTAAGGATTTTCAAATTTTTTTTGGTTGCCTCCTATGTGTATACTATATAAAACAGATTTTGTGCTCAAAATTTCATAAAAAGCTAGCCATTTAATTTTTTAAGGAAAAAACTTAAAATTTGTGAAGTGATTTTAAAATTCTACTCCTCCTACAAAAATTTACATACACGCATGAAATTTGATTTACAAGTATGTCAAACTATGCAGAGCAAAACTTGGTATGGGATTTGCGATAACATGATTGGTATTTGTACAATACTTTTTATGAATGCTTATTGAAAATTCCTTAAAAAATGTACAAATTCTGAGTTCTATTATTTTTTAAAAAATAAGTATTGTTTTGATTGAAAAACGCATACCAACTTTTGTTACATGTACTATTAGTAAAAAGTAAAAAAAATTCAAAGCATTAGGCACAATAGGAAAAAAGCCTTAGCATTTTAAATGAAGACAAACAAGTTATTTTTTCCGAGAGAAGTAAGCTTAAAGTTTGGATTTACCATAGGGATGTGAATAAAAACGAACGCAAAAGCTATCATAATTCTGTGTTTTTTAAGTTTAGAGCTTTCAAATTTTATCAGGTTATAGAAAAGTATATAAAAATAATTTAAGCTAAAAAAATTAAATTTGATTTTTTGACCGATTTTTATCAATTGAATCGTACTGTGTCCCCTTAAAAAATTTATACTGATGGCAGCATGGGGGATGGTGGTATTTCTGGAAGCAGTGTGCACATTGAGCCACCTGATGGTAAATTTGACATTAAGATTAGGAATAAAGTAGCTGTTCTGACTTTAGGTCTGAACATATTGTAATTTATTGACACTTCTTCTAACCTTTTCTTCAGGTATATTTGGACTTTAACTGACAGTCAGCACTTTTCTTGGTGAACTGTTGGGGATATGACAAGCCTAAATATTCTGGATCTTGTGTGTGTGGTTTGACTTTCTTCTAGACACTATATTCTTTCAATGGGTACCCTCCCATATTGGATTGAATGATAATGAGATAGCTGATAGTTTGGCCAAGTCTGCCATTGCGGATAATTTGTAGGGTAACGCTTGTCTAACTTTTACCAAACTATCTTCCATTAAAAGGTAGAATTAAATGCACTTTGGAGAAGACCCCCTTCTAACCCTTGGTATTTTGGGAAAAACCTTGTTGGTGTCCCCAACTTAATATTCCTAGGAATCAGCAGATGGCTCTATCATGCGTTTTTAGTGGCAACATCAAATCTCTTACTTTTCAATAGGGCCAGAAAGTCTTTCCAGAGTGTTATAGGTGCGAGACTGATCAGGCCTCTCCGTCATAATCTTAATTGCTTGAATTTTACTATTGATGAGGTTTTAGGAAATCCTATTTTATTTTTGGATTTTTTGGTTTCATGGAGATGGTGTAGCTAAGCTACACCATCTGGGATAAGAAACAACAACAACATGAAATAGCTCTCACACTTGACATGTCTACAAAGGCTAATCTGCCAAAATCCAGCCCATTTGAAAGAAAAAAAACTTGTAATTCTCTTAAAACCTTAAGTTTAAAATATTAAAAGGGATTATAATTAAAATTTTTTCTTTGTTGTATTTTGAATATACAGATATTTTGAAAGAATAGGAAAAAAAAAATTACTCGAAAAAATTTATTCAAATGCCAAGAGATTCTAACAAATTTATAAGAAAAATGTTTTCAACAATTCTTGCCATGCAGATGAAAGTAAAGGGGAAAACATTAAAACTACTTAAAGAATACAACTTGATAGAATATAAATTTTAAATGCAATTCGATAATATTGAACAAAGCACAATTTCTGAAGAAATCCAATAATTTATTTTTCTTAACCAGTAAAATACATGTACATTAATGAAATACAAAAATTCTAAATCCATTTGTGATATGTGTATGTGCATGTTAGTACTGCAATGTGCATATATTGAAAAACATCTCACTGCTATGAACCTATTAACTAGAGATGCAAATAATGAGAAAATAACTAATTATTAATAATTTTCACATAATTATTAATTAAATTATATCATTGTATTCTAATCACTATAAGAAAAATCTTATTTATCTTACTAATTTTTCAGCCTCTAATACACCTCTCAAAAATTCAACACGTCTGGTATATTCTGTCAAAGTATCTTGGCTTGGTTGGCTAAGATGAAAATAAGTAATCACAAAAATATAGAACTAAAAAATACAAACATGGAATATTATACTATATTTTAAAAATCTTTTTAAATATATTTTAAGTTAAGTAAGAATGAAACTGGTACTTGCATATTATAGCAACAATCGCCAACTAAATAACTTGCCGAATTGGCAACCAGGTGCTTTGTTTCATATAATGTAGCCAATAGGTTTCAATAATACATAAGTACCACAAAACTATATAAGATTTTCATAAAAGGATAATCTTTATAATACAAGGTGTATCTATTTGATTCCAGAATTGTGAGAACAATGAAGAAATGCGAATATGCAGGAATGTGTCAGTACTTAAATGTTACAGCTCACAGCAATTTAGTGTGCAGATGAAATAAACATATTGATTACAAAAGAAATTTTGACATGTAAAATGTAGGTGTCTTGCATAAATTGCCGATATGGATGTTATAATGGAGAAAAGACCAAATGTAGGTTTTATGTCAAATCAGAGAATATGGAGGATGAAACAAACAAAATGTAAAAACAGCACATGAGAATATGGTATTTACATTTTAGTGCAATTGCAGCAAAATTAGTACAACCACAGCAACATTTGCATCATGTGAATCGAGCCACGATTTCACAACAGCAAAAACACTAGCATGTTATATTTGAAAAAAAAAGTCAGATTTTAGTGGAAAATGGTGCGATTCACGTAGCACAAATTTGGCTGCGGTGACGTTAATATACGAGTACTGAGAATGCTTTTATATCCCATTCTTGGAGTTTTTATTGGCATTTGCTATTTCTGGATAGCAGAGAAAGCATGGCTATGCAGTGACATTAATACATAAGTACCAAGAATGCTTCTACTGCTCATTCCAGTAGTTTTTATTGGTGTTCTTTATTTCTTGATAGTAGGGAAAGTGCTGAAGACAACAAATATTTTGGAATACTCATAACATTAAAATACCTAATGTAATCTAGAATGTTTGTGCTTTAGTGACTACAAATAATGTTACATTGACTGTTTGAACGTATACATTAAAATGCTTGCAGATGAGTTTTAAGGTTTGTATTGCATTCTTTGAACAGAAGCAATGCAAAATGAATATGTATGCTTGCAGGGAGTTAATCAAAGTTGATGGAGATCCATTATTTCAAAATTCATTAGTAGATGGAAATGAACCCTGACATTAACAATACTATCCACTATCCAGAAAGAAGAGATAAGAATGCAGAATGGTGATCACCAAGCTCTTCAATAAGGTACAAATTCTACTATTAAAAGTGGAGGTGATGTTAATTTCTAGCTTTGATAGACATGAATTGATTCATCACAAATTTATTACAATTTTTCAAACTGTTGATGAATAGCACAAAATAATTTTGATTTGCTTAGTGAAACAAGTCAATCATGTACAACTACTTTCAGGGGGGGGGGGGAGTCCAGTTTTCCTTTCATTGTATGACAACATATAGCCCTACATATTGCAAACTAGTTATTGCCCTAAAATGGGAACATACAAGTTAGCAATCTTCTGTACTCTCTTATTTGTCTCCTTCTGATTATTTTTCCTTTCTTTAACTCATTCACTCTGAGAGGAAAAGCAATTTCAGGTTTTATGGGCATATAGAAAAACATAACAGCTGAATTTCAGGGCATATCTTCACAGAATAATAATGTATTTTTCAAGAACTAATACAGCCATGCTTACAAGTACATTACAAACAAAAAATACTCTTTAATACTGCAAACATTGATAATAAAAATCAGATACTTGAAAAAGCACACACACTTATAAATAATATTTATATTTAACAACTTGATAGGTGATAATATTATGCTTATGATATGCATGTAAAAGCAATCATACGTTGAAATTTAAAAAGTAAAAAGCTTGAGATAAAATACAAAAACATTTTACATTCATCTTCATATTTCAATATCTGTATTTACATGAATAGTTAAGAACTGCTTTTTAAATATTTAAACATATTAGTAAACTCTTATTTGTACACTTGCATTCAATTAAATCAAAACATAAAATTCAGCCCATTTTATCTCTTTTTGAAGCACAGAACGAATTTTGAATACAATTTAAAAATTCAAGAATTTGTTTTAAAAATGATTAACTATCAAAATGATTAGCCTTTTAAGTAACATTTTCTTACCAAGTATTCATCTTCTTCAACTCAGCCAACCGTTCTTCTATATTTTTAACATACTATGAAATAAATTAAATTTTAGATTCATGGATAAATCAGCACATTAATTAAAAAAATTTATAAATTAAAGCAGCAACAAGACAAATGTAAATACTTGTTCAAGCCTCCATTCATTGGGTTCTCGTTTCGGAACATAATTTTCACATCTTGTCAGAAGTCTAACGAAATTTATTTCTTCTTTAGAGATGGGAGTTATCATTGCTGCCTGCAGACTAATCAATAAAGCCGTTTCAAGTTATGAGGAATATGCCGCAACAAAGCCTGTAATTCCCGATGAAAACTTAAAATTGTCAATGTTTACCTCTCTGTATTTACAGTCAGTAATTTTGAGTGGCATCGCTCTCCCTTTGAAGCGAGCCAATCAGAACTGGAAAACTTAGACGTTTGTATGACGCAATAATTTCATTACACGTATTTTGTTGGTACAATATTGATTGATTGATTGTGGCACCATTGAGCATTGTGGGTTGGATTATACACTCCTTTTATGTGTTCCAATGGCGAGTTCGAGTCTAGCACCAATGAAGATTGGCTGTTTTGAGGAACCGATGCACATTAAATCTATCAAGGCTCGAAACGAAACGAAAATTAGATTTGACGGGTGCCAGCAATAATTACTTATACCCAGTATCCCTGAAGATAGGGTGAAAAAGATAAACCATTAGAAGAGAAACGCCTCCCGCAGGGAGGCAAACTGAGAGGGGAAAAGCCGTCCGGAATAACCCTTTCGGGTCAATACGTGGAGGGGGCAGAGAGTGGAGGAAGAAACATCGAAGAGGCGAAAAAACGCCAATCTTGCCTGCGGTGCAGGGAGAGGAGTGAAGAATGACGTCAGCGTTTCAACTGACCCAGTTTTAAAGAGAGTAGCAGAAGCGTGTGTTATAATTCAATGTGTAACTGACGTGTTTTTGTAGAGTTATGGCGGTTTTAAGGGGAGTTCCCACTTAGACGATTTATATGCATATCAAGGCTCAAAGTTCTTTTTTTCACACCAAGGGAGGACTTGAGCTGATGGTGCCAGCTCAAGTGTCGTCCTCGTAACTTGAAAATGGTTTAAAATCATGCGGTTCATCGCTAATAACTTTCTTGTTAATTTATAGTGCATCATTAATAAACACTCACTCATATGTACCATTGAGGATTAAAAATAACATTCAAATGAGTTTTGCACAAATGCATATGTGAAGTGAATGAAAAACAAAAATAAGTGAATCAAATATATTTATTTAAAGAAACATCAAAAATATTAAATTTATTTATGAAATCAATGTAATAGTTGAAGTTTATAATACTGAAGTATTTTCAAGATATGCATCTTTTCTGGTCTTGGTATGCGCCGATTTTTTTTCTTGTTTTTTCTATGTGAAGTTATATTTGAAAGAAATGAAGTGAACAGTAATATTTTTAATTTATTTTTTTACTTTCGGTTTCTGTAAAAGTTTATCTGTGTGAAGTAGCTAAACTTCTCTTTTACATAACTTGCTGAAAAGGTAAAGAGAGAGAAATATGACGCTCTTAAGAGTTTTAGGTGCATCTGCAGCATTTGTAGTTGGTGCGATATTAATAAGAAAAATTAAAGAATACTCATGGGGCAAATGTAAAAGTAAGCGATCTGTGAAAAATAAAACTGTTATTATAACTGGAGCCAATTCGGGTCTTGGAAAAGCAACTGCCCTAGAGTTAGCTAAACGCGGAGCTCGTGTTATATTAGCTTGTAGAGATCAAGAAAAAGGCCAAAAAGCTCTTATCGATATACGATCGAAATCACGTAGTGGTATTTTAAAGGTTATGGAGTTGGATTTAGCTTCTTTTGAATCCATTAAACGTTTTTCTAATGAATTTATAAGAAGTGAAGAACGATTGGATATCCTAATAAATAATGCTGGAGTTTTTCAATGTCCGTACACAACAACCAAAGAAGGTTTTGAAATGCAATTTGGAGTTAATCATCTTGGACATTTTCTGTTGACAAAACTATTACTTGAAAAGTTGAAACAGTCAGCTCCATCCCGAATCGTTAACGTTTCTTCTGCTCTATATAAGAGAGCAAAATTGGATTTTGATACACTTAACTCAGAGAAGCATTACAACAAAAGTTTGGCATACAAGAATAGTAAGCTGGCAAATGTGCTTTTCTGTCGTGAATTAGCAAAGCGATTGCAAGGAACTGGAGTTTCTGTTTATGCTGTAAGTCCCGGAATGGTTTGGACAAATCTTGGTCGACATGTTTCAATAAGTTGGTGGAAACTTGTGGCTCTAGCTCCTATTGCTTGGTTCTTCATCAGAACACCATATCAAGGAGCCCAAACAATTTTGCATTGTGCAGTGTCAGAGGAAGTTGAATCTGAAAGTGGTCTGTATTACAGAGATTGCCAGAAAGAAGCCTTTGCTAGTGTTGCTGAGGATGAAAAAGTTGCAAAAAAACTTTGGGAAGTTTCTGAGGAACTCTGTGCAAAAACAACAAAATCTGATTAACTTTAATATATGTTTATTTTTTTACTATAGCAAAGATCCAATAAGTTGAGGAAATAGGGACCATACTTTAATCAGGTTATTGAAAATGAATCATGATGAATGAAAAAAAATGCTGATTGTGAATGAAATTCTTATTGAAATTATCAGTGAAGTACTGTATTGTCAAGGTTATTTTTTCTATTTCAATTTGAACCATATGTTTTTTTTATTTCTAATCTTACTTTTTTATTTTTGCTGATATTAATAATGGCACAAATCTATTATATATTTCAATATATTGGAGTTTTATAAAGAAACATTTTTTAAAAAAAATTTGGATTCTAATCTTAAAGAAAACTAAATATTTTCTAAAATGTATATTTCTTCAATCATGTTTTTATTTGTGACTTAGAATATTAGCAAAGTTTATTATGATTTTAAACTGTTAACCAATTATTTTTGTCCTAATTCTCAAGGAGAATTTCACATATTTTTAAACCTGAACTCTATTTACCTGGACTTCTTGGTTAGATCCTATTTTAGGGAATGCCTTTATTTACCTCCCAACTGGCAAATTATTGTCCTCACATTGGATGGAATCCAATACAAAAAAAAAAAGGAAATGAAAATGAACTATTGGTATAATTTGACATCTTATCTCCATCGCTGAAAGTGTGAATCAAACTAGAATTTTACCGACTTCATTGTTCAATATAATATTGTTTATTGAACATTTGTTAGCCTAGTTAATGCATAACCTTGAAGGAAATGCAAATTCTTCAAAAAAAAAATATATATATATATATTTTATTAGTGTTGTAGCTTGTATATGAAATATTTTTGTTTTATTGTTTGTGATACATTTTTAGCCCTTTGAAAATGAGAATGTTTTAAATATCTTCCAGATTTATTTTGAATTCAATGTTTTTATGCTTAAATGGCTTATTTTATGTATACTGTCATAGTTATTGAATGATAAATCATGTTATAAGGATTTTATTGGTGCTTTAAGATAAATAGACACTTACTTAGTACACCATCAACCAATTTTGTCAAATCAAAAGATGTCTCCAAATGCTATCATTGTATGCACAAACAAGATTAATGTGTTCTTACAGTGGTGTAACATACACCCCTGCATTGCAGTGGGCCCCAAAGGTTATGGTTTTGCAATCCTTTGTAAGATCTGGTTTGGGGCAGAAAATCGGACTTTGCAGGAGGCTCTAATGTTTTGTTATGCCATTGTGTTTGTAAATATGTGAAGGCAGTTTTCAATTGTTTGCTGTGTATCCTGCCCTTTGTTGACATCTTTTCATTTGATGAATTGGTCAGCAGTACAATATTAAAGTACCAATAAGTGTATATTTTTGAAAAAGTTTAAATGATTAAATATATTTTTGTACTTCAGATGAGTATGAGTTTTATAGGGGACTGTTCTCTCTCTCTTTATTATATGAAGTTATAATTTTGTATGTATGTTACTGTTAAATTCATTTTTAAATGTTAAATGAATAATTTTTTTGACTATTTGAAAAAAAACTTCTTAATTACTGTTATTTGTAAAAATTAAATTATTTTCGTTTCTTATGTGTTAGCGTTACTGCAGCAAAATTGGTGCCTTGCCAATCACTCCATAATATCAAAACAACACAAACTCTAAATGTATTTTATATGAAAAAATCAACCAGTCACAGATTTTCATGGAAAATGGTGTGATTTATGACGTGCCAATTTGATTGCAGTGATGCCAATATGTAAGTACCTTATTTTCTACTTGGGTATGAGGAAAAATATTGTAAGAAGATTTTTAGCTGCATATTTCAAGAAGAAAGTAAAATACTGATTTTTCTAAAGTATTCATTTTGATTTTAAATTGTTTCAAAGATGCAAATCAATGATAGGTTATTTAGTAAGCTGTTTTAGGCTTTATTTTGAAATGATGCTAATGTAGTGAGCATTTAAATAATTTTTATTTAGACTTTTCACTGCATCCTCTCATATTTTGGGCATCTACTTTATTCGATGAGATTAATTTAAAACCAAATAAATAAATAAAAAATCTAAGAAAATATAAAGAAAAATAATAAATTTATTCATCTATTTTTTATAAAAATTATTTTATTGAAATAAAATTATATATAAAATACGATATAATAACTTTTGTTGATTTAAAATAGTATTTCCATTCTATCAATGAGATAGAACGTATATGAGAAGAAAGATATGTTCTATATTGATATGTTATTTAAGAAATATTTTGGATGTGGTGTGAAATAAAAATCTAGGCCTTCTGTGAAAGCCTTTCTGTAAGTTTGTTCCTAATCGTGTACTAAAAGTTATATTTTCATTCTATGAAACAATAATAGTTTTTACTGCTGCACGTTTCATGAGCTATGAGATTATAGAGGCACTTATATTATTTTTTTATAAAATGCATATATATTATGAAAATATGTAGAGTTGCTATACTTATCTTTTTTAAAACATAGTCTTGCTTGCATCGAATCATATGTAATGCAGTTCTCTCTTATCTTGAGATATATTTGCTTATGTACAATTGTATTATAAAAAAAAAATACTTTTTTGATTACTTGAAAAATTTGTTGTCTTTAATTCCAATAACATAACTGTGATGATATGATTTATTTTTGAAGAAAATTTCAAAATTATCTTATTTCTATTTTTGTACTTTACATTCACAATAAATTTGCTTTTTATATTAAATATGTAAGTTACAAAAGCCTTTTTGATGTGAATAAAAACAGATTGGTTCTGCTGCTGAGCGGATTACAAGTGTCAACTCTTTTATATTCATGTATAATTATGAATTATGTATTGCAGCTGAATCTGTACTAGTATAGAAATATTTTATTGCATCATATTATTACTTAGTTCAATTTCTAAAGAACTTATCAGTAAAATAGACTGTAAATATTTGTGTTTATAGAATAATTGTAATGTATTTTGTTAGACATTTGTTACTCAAAAAATATTATTAAAATAGATATTTTACAAACAAAAGTGTTTATTACTTTATTGTTGCTTCTCTGTATTCTTTCTGTAACTGAACAATATTTAGAGTAATATTTACATGCACATAGATACGTAGAACCATTTATGTTTTAAATTGGCTGACTGGGTGGTATAGTTGGTTTGGCATTGACCTTGCATGCCCAAATTTGTGAACTTAACCCTGACCCAAGTTGGTGGATTTTCATGATGCAAAAAATAGACAGCATCCATGTTGTATGATAATGTAGCATTTAAAGGATCCCTAGAGTGCTTGTTTGACTTGGGAGCTCTTGGGAAAATTAAATTCCTAGTATGGTTTTGCAGAGCTCAGGTGCCTCCCTCTGACGAGAAAACTGGGGATCAAAATTCCTTGTGACGATTGGTTTTCCACTTATATGGTGCAGCACGAAAAAGAGGTACCAACTCCTGGGGAATGTACTAGGTCTGCAATGATAAAATACCAATCCACAGCCACATTAAAAATTTAAAATGTTTCAAATTTCCAAAATGCAATTTTGTTTATTATGTTATTTAATTATTTTGATTATCTCTAAATTGATTTTTTATAAATACATTATTTTTAGGGAATTGCGTTTCAATTTAATAATATATATATTTTCTAAATTGTGTCATAGATAATGCATATTTAATTTTATAAAAATTGGTTTTTTTAAAGTTAGCATTGATATATCTTTTATTCATTAATATTCTTATCATAAAAATCTCTAAATGTATTATGATTTTTCATTTGCGGTTTGATGAAAAAATATAACAGGGGTGTAGCTATTGCCTATCAATGATACAGAGCTCAAATGTGTAAGCCAAATATGTAAGATGTTAAGGGGCTCTCAAGAAGGGTTCCCAATGAATTTTTTGCATGGCTCACACAGGACTAACTACACCAGTGATGTATAAACTTAGTGATTTAAAACATTACATTTATAATAAAAATAGTCTGTTGAAAACTACCTGTGAAAGAATAGTTTATTCAGACTTTTCTGCTAAGTTTACTCTGTTACTTCTGAAATACAACTCTTTTTCGATGGAGCTCATCAAATTCTAATTTTTCTGGTCAAATAACGATCTGTGGAGGATTTTAAATTGATATGTAGCCTCTATGTAAATTAATTTTTTTGTATTACTATATAGATAAACTGTGAGATGGAAAACATTTAACACTTTGATTTGATTATTATGCCACATTTAGTGTGTGCGTCTTAAGATCTCTAGTATTTATATAATGTTTTTAAGTTCCAAAGTTCAAGCCTGTATTTTATCTGATATTGTTTCTATATAATTAATTTATTGTTTCTTTTATAAGATTTTTTTTATTTCTACTAACCTTTTACTAAGTTTTAGTTAAAAAAAAAATATCAAGAATTTTTTATTAAGGAAAAATATTATGTTTATAATTTTTTAAAAATTAACGAATTCACCAGTTTCTAAATTTTTTAATCCTATATTGTTTATTATTAATAAATATGTAAACTGGGAATGGGAAAACTATGATCTCCTGGTGAATCAAGCATGATTCTCCAAAAAAGTGTTCAATATTTTTAGTTATTACATTTCTATAACTGCAATCTTTTGATTATTTTTGGCCAAAGAACAAAATGTTGCTGAATTTTTTAAATTTCATTTAAAGTCTATTTTTGAATTTTCTTAAATTCAGAATCTACTTCCTTCCACTTACAGTATTAATGAAATGCTGTTCATTTTGCTTAAATTTCCCACATTCTGGTGTCTGAAACTAATTAGAAAAAAAGAATTGTAATATAACCATATATAGAAAATAGAACTGTAAGAGTAATGTATATTTTAATGTGTTTCTTATTGTAATTTCTTGTTGCTCAATTATAGATAAATTTATGAAGCTTAAATCGTTAAATAACCTTCCCTGATGAAAGCAGTAGTCATCACTGGTTCAGGTAAAGTGATCAATTGTTATGTAAATAAAATATTTATGGTAATTTTAGTTTTTTATAAATTAATTATTAGTGTTTTGTTTTATAAAACATGAAACTTATTAGCATTTTTATGTATGAAAAAGATTTTTTTTTTTATATTTATACAATTTTATTATTTGGCAGGGAAAATTCTTAGTGGTAATTAAAATTTTGTGAAGTATTAGCTTAAATTTCAATAATGTATTGCTACAGTCATTCTCTTTATATGTTGCTGAATAGGATTCTTCTCCTGGGAGATCAATTTTAAATATATTTATTCTTTGAAGAATCAGACAGTTGTTATTCGATTTAAAGATACAGATTAATCATATCATTATATGAAATACTTGACTTTTCCTTAATCCATTTCCCATCCGCATGAAAGTAAATCATAAAAAAAAAAAAAAAATCCAAATTTATTTATTTTTTTGAAATTTATTGTATGAAGCTCGTTTTGAGAAAGTTTTTCAAAAATAAAAAGCTTTAAATTTGAGTTTAATGAACTTCATTAATAGTGAAATATTTTTAAAAGATATAAATAGAAATTATTTAAATTCAGAAGTTTAAAACATTTAGTAGCAAAAGTAATAAGCTGTTTCTTATTGTGTTTATTTTGCCTTATTAGCTTTAAAATTTATTATAACTTATTAGGAAGCTAACATAATTTGTTTTTTGTTATGTGTTCACAGTTACTACTGTAAAGATATTTTGTATTCATGAAATGATCAGTCTACAACAGTTTTAAAAAGATTGTAATAGTTATATTGAAAAATCCTTTCACCATTTCTAGTTTTTAAAAAATTATTTGGGATTTCCCGAAAGTATTTTCCCCTTCAATTAATTCTAGCTCTTGCACTGTAAATAATCAGTACTCACTCTCACCTTCATTCAATTCAATGTTTCGAAATTATACTCAGCTTAATATATTTCATTTTCACACTATATTACTGCAATGAATAAAATGATTATTTCCAAAAACATTTTGAGTATCATTCCTTTCACAAAAAATATCATAAGTGAATTGAAATATTATACAGATACAATTATATTTGTTAGATCTAATTAAATATGCTGAGTTTATAAAGTTAAACATATAATTTACTAAGTGAGATGAAAAATTCTTTTCCTCTTCAAATTTTAGAATATACTTTCTTGTATATTCTATTTATATATTTTATATTATTTTTAGAGTTTTTTTTTCCTTCATTTTCATACTGATAAATTAAATTATTGTATAATTAATTCATGAAATAACTCTTGATTTTTCAGTGCAAGTATATTTTTCAACTTTAGAAGATTTTTTTTTAAATATCCAACTATCATCATGTGTACACATAACTGTTTAAAAAATAATTTATAAAATATTTTTATCTAGTATAATGAACTGTATGTTTGTTACAGAAGTACAAAAGAATGAAAGAAAAGTGTATGATAACTGTTTGATATCAAGTATGTACACTATGAAATGATATTCATTATGTGTGGTGAGTTTAATCTACTTTCAAAATGTCCAACAGAATTAAAGATCATATGAATTAGCATGATGAGGTTCAGTTTTCAAGTATAAAATTTAATTAGTAAATCAAATTTTATTGGGTTTATGGCTAAGTATATATAAAATTGGAAAACTTCATAATTTGCAAAGCAATTTAATAATTTTGAAAATTACTTTTTGCCAGTATTCATAGGTTATGTCTATTCTCAACATCATTACTTTATATAACAGATTATCACAACTGTAAAATTCATTCTAATTTAAGTCTTTTTATGAATTTTTATAAACTGAAAATGAGTTCAGTAATTTAATCTTGAGATTCATGGTCAATGTGCTAATATTTTGTTAAACATTCTTTACCTAAGCTTATAATTTTGAATAAAATTGAAATGTTATAATAAAGCTAACATATTTTCAGAAAATTAATATAAAATTTTAAACTGTATAATTATGCTATGGCTGTACTTTATTAATACGATCATTTTAGCCGCACTCTTCTTTTTAAATTCGCATTTAATCTTGTGTGATATAAAAATTATCGATAGTTATTTAAGAGAACTCTTCAGATTCTCCATTGAAATTTATGAAAGCCACAACAAAGCATTAAAGTGACCGAAATCTGGCCGTAAAAGTTAAATTGATATCTTTGCTTGTAAAGAAGTTAAAAATTTAAAACATCAGTAAGTTTTATCTCAATATACTGTCTACAAAACCAACTTTTGTGGGAGTTTAAATAACATAGTATTATTTTCTTATAATTTCAAAGTATTATCTGCATCTGTTTATAGTTTAACTAATAACCCATTGCATTGGCCTATAAGTAAAGCACATTTTTTTAAAGTTTTCTCACTGAATTTCCTTAAATATATTTTTTGATAATTATAAAATTAAAATGCGCTTAAAACAAAATTTTGAACTCTTTACAAGCATACATTCCAGACCTTTTTTCACATTTATATCTGTCATGTAATTTTAATATTCGTCTGAAGGCCTTTCACTTTGGCTCTGAACTGAACCCTAGACCTGCCAATCCTTAGTCATGCTGTGCTGCATGTTAGATTGGGCTGAAAAAGTTCTTTTACTTCTGTCTTTAGCTGATTGTGATTTGCAGAAGGAATCACTGCTCTGATTGGACAGGTTGTGTTAATTGGTTGGATACTATATTATGCTATTAACACTTAAAGTACGTGCAACATTATTTAAAATAAAGATACTATTTTAACAAAAACCCACCAGTGCTTATAGTGTCACATACCTGTTATAATAATTGTGATTTATTTTGTATGGTAATAAAACTATGTTTACTGTAACTTTAACTGAAGATAGGTACTACTTAGACTTCAGATTTATGTTTGTTCTTGCTCTGTGTGTATTATAAAGATGGCAATGAACCGGTGCATGTAACTTTTTAATGTGATAATTATGCATAAATAAATACTTCTTTATACAAGAAAAGATTCATAGTGAATCATTAAAGAACATGACATATTGACTTCCAATCTGCAATGTTACTTTAATATGAAATTTATGTTAATTGCAATTATGGATATCATGTTTGTCAACAGTTATTATAGCATTCAGTTTGAACATACTATTTTTGCGCATGTCAACATCTGAAATCCCTCTTTTCATTTTGAAGTCTTAATGTTAATTAAATTTAGCCATGCCTCGAAAAAACATGTAACAGAACATTTTTTATTGATGGGTTGAAGCTGAAATCATAACTTAAGCTATTGGGCACTTGAGTATGAACAGAAATAACGCCTGCAGCCTCACAAGAAATTTAAAGGTCTGAGATTTATGTCCTTCCATTTCCGTTAAGTCAGGTTCTAATTTCTACCTCAGGGAACATCAATGTTATCCAATTATCTTTCTACAGTATAATTGCCCATTAACTAGCCCTTTTATCAAAATGTGTTCTTAAGCCTTTGCCACAAATCCCATATTAATGAAAAATTTAAGGAATTTTTAATTGCAATTCTCAATTGTTCTCAATTCATCCCTCCAAAAAAATTCATGTTACTCAAATTTTTAGTTTAAAATGTAGTTTTAAAAAACTTTTTGTGAAGTAACTTTTTTATGCTTTACTTATATATTTTAAATTAATCAGAGCTATATTAATATTTTTTCAAAATGTCTGACATCTGCAATATACTATAACATATTTTGTAGATTTAAAAAATTATATATATATATATATGAAATAAATAAACTTTTAAAATTGATTTTCAATTTTTATTCTGTTATTCTGTATGAAATTTCTTTAATCCTATAGAAGAATAAAGCTAATCAAATAACTGATTAAAAGAATAAAATATATAAAAGTGTTTTTTTTTTATAAAATAAATTTTATTTCAACAGTTAAAAACAATAACATATCTTTTGTACAAAATTATTTTTCTTCAGGTTTTCATTGATACATTGTGCAACTTACAGAAAATCAGCAAAAGTTTAAAGACATCTCTTGAGTAATAATGATATATATTTATATCACGATGGTTGAGTTTGTAGTGTAACAACAACTTCATCAATGCAAATGCAATTAGCGTTTTCTTCAAAAGATGACACTAATGAAAAAAGAATTGTTTCAAAGTTTCACCAAGTGATAATTGCAACATGGGATGCAACAGTAATACTTAACATGTAATTTAAACTAGTTTTCTTTTTTTCATCATGAGCCATCTAAGCTTACATCATCACTGCGTAAGCTGTGTCTTGGGAAAGCGATGCAATATGAAGTTGTATTTTGGCAAACAGACATGGCTATAAAAAAAGATACATATGAAAAAAAGATACATATTTATTTTTCTTAAGAATTAAAAAGAAATCAACCAAGGAAAAAATTTAAATAGTAAGAATAATAAGGACTTATAATTTAACCATTTATTTTTATAATAAAAATGTATTACCATCTATATAATTCTCTGCATCTTCTTTTGTTGAAAAGTAAATGAAATCAATTGGTCCACTACCTTTCAATGAGTTTTGTACATCAACCTGTCAAAAAATTCAGAAAGCAAATTAATATAGATGTCTTTTTTCTTTTTCACCACCTAATGTTTTATTTCTAATTTTTATCAATAACTGGGTTTGTGTTAATGAAATATGAATAATATCAGGAGAGTTAAAAATTTAGGACAGATTAATAAAGTGTCAACTCGCTAACAAAAATTATGAATTCAAATAACAATAACAACTAAGATTTGAGTTATAAAAGATAAAATAAATTTATATTTTAATAGATTATATACACCCTTGACTTACGATCTATGACCATCAACATTTATGATTATGAATAAATTAATTTTTACATTATATTACTTCATGTTTTTCATTTGCTATGTGTACAATAATCACTGGTGTAGCTAGTCTTAAGTGGGTCCTGTATCCAAATTTCTTGGGGGCCCTTTTTTGAAGCCCCTTAAAATGTTTTTCTTACACATGTTGGGGCCCCTACAGCTTGGGCTTCATACCATTGACACAGCCGTAATTTTGCTCCTGACAACAATTAAATACTTATGGTGTTCTATGTATAATTTTTACAACCTATTGGAATATAAAAATATAAATCTGACTTGCAACCTAATAATCAGAATGAAACTAAACCATAAGTCCAAGAGATGTTGTGTATACATTCAGAATTCATAGTTAACACTTTCATTTATTGCACATAACACTTATTTCAAAGTTAAAGAATCATTATTCTATCCTTTTAAAAGAGAATTCAAAGTCAACTCTCAACAGTCTTATTATTCAGATATTTTTACCTGTGCTATCATTTATGGTTCCTGTTTCAACTATAAGTGAGTAAATGATTGTTATATTAATGTTGCACTATAAAGCTGCAGGATGCCTATTGGTGACAGTTTTCCTAATTTTAAACCACTTTCAAGTGATGAGGATGACACCTGAGCTGTGGAACCCTCCTCTCTTAACTTACACACCACGCCAACAGAAGGGGATTTCAATTTCAGCAGATTTAATGTGCAGTGGCCCCCTCTACATAGCAGGTCTTCAGCTGCACACGACTTGAACTCATGACATGCCATCCACAAGTTCATAACCTTGACCACTAGGCTACTGGGGCCACAATTCAATTACAAGTACTTGAGGAGATTCATCACATATTTAAAATGATATTCTTAAAATATGTAAATACCTAAATCAATGGAGGTACAAGGCAAAAACACATTTCTTCTTTCTCACAATATATAATACTTTGCATTTGGGTAAAAAATTAAAACAGAAAGACTATTTTAAGGATGTAAATTATAATTTTTTCATAAATCTTTAATTTTCCCATAGTTAAAATAGGCTTTCTAAAGGGATATTTTATAAAATAGTATATCGTTTCAAGTTGAATATTGAACTAATAAATATCTAAAAATATTTAACAAAAGAACTATTGCATGATTAATGCCAATGATGATTCAATAACTATTGTAAGGAATTTACCTTTAAATTTATAAAAATAATTTTTATATTTTCATTCTTCAGACTGCAGGTTAAGCTTTTCATATTCTGAAAATAAACCAAACTTTTATCATATTCTATTCAAAAATATTAAATACAAACATAGAAATAAATTATCCAAAAACATTTACCAAGGACATGGTATAATCTGCAGTGGTCATGTGTTCTCCATCAATTAAAACACAGCATACAGTCTTATCTGACTGATCTGAAATATATTTTAAGAAATTACACATCTATCCATAATATGTATAAAAGAATACCAGTCCTCCATGAATCTTTCAAATGAAATCAATATTCAAGAAACTAAGTACAAAAGTTGGAGCTCAAATGAAATATATAAATAGCTGAAATTTATATATTCAACAAAAAAGTAAGATATTAATACTGTAAATTAACCGATTACTTTTAAGAGAGAAAAATTTGTATTATTTAGAAATAAATTAACAGTAAAGCATAACAATATACAATTATTTCATTCAAATTTAATAAGATATTTCTTTCAATAAATACATCTTTATAACCTATTAATTCACTATACAATTTAAAAATAAATAAATAACACAAAGTAAAGTTTGTGAAGAAAATATCATCACTTTTACAACTACCCCCTATTAATTGTTTCTTTTTAAAACTTTCCAGAAATATTCCTTTATTATAATAAGCTAATTTTTTAATATTCTTTCAAAGTTTCATTTTCAGTATGCAGAGTAGTACCGAATCAGTTGCATTTAATTTAAAAATGAGTTTTAAATTTCTCTCTTTTTTTACAGGCATTCTGACATGTTTTTAGGTTATATAATGAAAAGTATTGCTATTTTGATAAAGTATGATTTTTACCTGGAACAGCTTTTAATATCTTTGTTTGTAGTTTTTCAGCAGAAGGAAATAAAATCGTCCGATCAGGCTTTACATATAAATATCGACAGCCAAGATAAGTCTAAATAGAGATGTATTTTAAAATAGTCACACATAAAATTTATTGAACAGAAAAATATTTAGGTAAAATATGAACAAAACTAAATAAATTGACTCAGTTTATTACTAATTTACTACTAAGATTTTCAATACATAAAGTAAATTGCTTCAGTTTCTTCTAATATTACTGTAACTGCCCCTATTTTAAAAAAAATACAGCTACAACCTCCTTTTAAATTATCATGATAGAATTACTCTTTTTGATCTACTCTCAAGCTATTAAATACAAAATATTTTGCAAATAGGTATGACATCTAGTATACATTTATTTCTAAAAAATAAACTTTTCCAAATAAATTTTTTTTAATTCATATTATTTAGGCAAAAATTACCAATGCACTAAATAATAAAAATCTTGTGTATAAAAATTGTTACTACTAATTCTTTGAAATTAAAATTTTAATGTGAATTTTTTAAAATTTTAAAATATAAATAGGTAATTTTTTGGTTAAATTATACAAAAAATAAATATAAAATCAAATTACTTTTCAAAAAAACAATTCTTGGCTTTTAAATATTTTAAGAATTTCTCTCAATTGATATAAAAATATTGTTACAAGTGTTTATTATAACAAAATTTACGATCTGCACTTTCTATGAAATTTAATTGAGAAAAATATGTACAGATTATAAATGCTCTCTTTTTACAAAATAATCATTTTAAAAATCTATATCCATTTAGGGTATTACATAAACTGACATCGATTTACCTTAAAAATGAATATTTGTATTATAAATCCACATAAGAACTACAAGGAAAAATAAAATTATAATTTCAAGAAATTTAAAATAGATTTATCTCTTTGATTTATCATAAGAGATCTGAATAATAAGTTCTAAGCAGATTTGCAATTATAATTTAAAGAGATAATTAAAATAAATTTGAAGACTTACCTGCCTTTCTTCTATCAAGAACTTAGGTTTCGACACTTGCAGTAATAATAAACAAACTGAAATAGCGATGCCAATCATAATACCATACTAAAAAGAAAGGAAAAATAATATTAAATACATGCTTTAAAAATGTTCATGTAATGATCTTTAGTAATGTAATTGTAAATTAAAATATAATTAATATTCTATTCGCAAAATTCATTTGTATTTTTATGGCATGAATTAATTTTAAAAAAAAATTACTAAACACTGCCATATTATGAATAAAAAAATAATAAAGGAAATCCAATTATTTCTTGAATTTCAACAATTAAGTTTGTATTCTAAAAAGTTGCAAAATAATTAAATCTTCTTTTAATAGTACTAACAATTATAAAAAAAAAAAGACTGTTAAGCATACTTTTTGATTCTAAATTAATGTAATTAAATTATTAAACATTATCTTCCAATATTAATCAGAGCATTTGTTAAGAATTTTAAAAAACTTTCAACTTTATATGAAAAGTCATATATTAATTCAAAATAAGGAGAAATTTCAAAATCCATTAAACACTTCTTAAACAATCAAGCAAAAAAAAAAAAAAATGTATATGCATAAATAATGTCATAGAATCTCAGAAGTAATTTAAGCAACCACTAGTTTATACTTTTAAATACAAATATGAATCATAAGTGCATTATATATTTATTAAACCAACCTCTAATCCCAAAATGAAAGACAGGAAGAAGGTTACACAAAATGGAACAAGATCCATTTCTGTTTAAAAGAGAAAAACATGTACATAAATACACATATATAAAGCGAAAAAGAAAATTGAAAACATAACAACATTAGTTTAACAAATTATTCATGTATAAAATAAGAAACAAATTCAAAAAATGACAATTTTTTTGACAATACACACAGTTGAACCTCTGTATTGCGAACTTTTCTATATAGCAAACTTTTTCTTGGAATCAAGAACATTTCACGATTTTCTTCATAAAATAACCACCCAATAGAGAAGTACATTTTCTATGTAACGAACTTTTTCTCTTGTGATTCAATTTTTTTAATCTCAATTTTTAAAGTACTTCTGGACATTTCAAGTTATTCTCTCTTTGAATGCATTTTATGATGGGTTGTCATAAATCTTGAACTGGTTTTAATTAATGCCTAACTAGCCGAGAGCAATAGGATTCTGGGCATTTCATCAAAGAAGTGCAACCTTTAACCCTTGTTGCCCAGTTCACTAGAAACATCTTCGAGAAAGGAATAATGCTATAAAATAATGTATGTTTAAAATTACTTGTAGGCTTTAAATTAGAAAATGCCCTTAAAATCCATTAATTTTAATATAAAGTTATTTTCTTAATGTTTAAAATACAGTGTTATTCCTCGATATTCTTTTTTCTTGTCTTCCTCGCAGTTTCTTCTTCTTCTTTTGATGGGTAAGATAAATATATATTAGTGCACAAAATGTGTGAATAATTACTTTTTTTAAATATATAGTGCTTACAAATTTAAAATTTGTTTTATGTGTTTCAAAAAGTATATTGAAAGATGAACCTCTATATATAACAAATTTTCCATATAGCAAACTTTTTTGGAGGATTTAGCGACTTTGTTAAATAGAGGTCCAACTGTATATGCATGCATATATACAGTGGTGCATGCAGACCTCTCTTGCAGGGGGATTTACAGTCTAAAAAACATGTAGATGAAAATGCTGAGAGGGTAAAAATTAAAAATCCACAGCTCTAAGAAGAAGGGGTGGGAGAACCCCCTTCCCCTAGTGTATGCCACTGTATATATGTAATGCATACATATCTGAATAACTTTTTGCACCAAGCACTTGCTGGTTCCATTCGCATACCCAAGAAGTTTGATCAAAATTTTACATGATAAAATCTTAGAAGGGATCAATTGAATTATATATATATATATATATATACATATATAAATAAAAGACAGAAAAGATGCAAAGTACATATTTTTAAGACAAAGTTATGTAAAGATTTTAAAGAAAATTCCACATTGATTGCAAATACAAATACAAAAGTGAAAATACACAGATAATGCTGAAAAGGAAAAGAATAAAAATTATAATTAAAGATTTTTAATATATATCTTTAATTTAAAATACATCTTTCTGTTGAGAATTATAACATATTAATACAAATTTGTTACATTTAATCATGGCATAGAAATAAACTCTAAAACTAAACATTATATTCTTCTATACAAAAATTAATTCCTACAAAACTCTCAGGAATTCTTATGACTGCTAATGGCAGATTAAATTTGGGGGTGAAGGTGCAACATTATTGGGGAGAAGAGTTATGAAAGGTTTAATATAAAGTAAAATGATTGAGATGAATTTTCATTATAAAATAAATAGGAATAAAAATAAATTGCTAATGACTTTTATGTCCTGAGTAGATTAAAAGTATACAGAGGTATATAAAATATAAGCAATATTAAGCATCATACAATGGGAATCATGCTGTCTACCTATATATATTTGAAAGTTTAAACAGATTTGAAGTCTCCCCACAAAACGCTATAACTCATCTAAAATATGGCAGTATAAAGTGCATGCAACAAAGTTCCTTAGTTTCAAATAAAAAGTTGAAACACCTTCTGTATTATTAAGAAAATAGGACATATGTGAATTTTGAATACATTGCTGTCTTGTTGTATATTGAATTTATTTAAGCAAAGAAATATTTTTTAAGTTAATTATTTAAATAGTTTTGATATATAATATTTATCAATATTATACCTTGTGTTACTTATTAATATAATTGAAAAGTAAATTTTTTTCTGAAAAAGTAATTAAATTTGTAAAAAAGTGCACCTATGTAATATACAAAACACATAAAATTTATTCTTACTTATATCTTAAACAATTGAAGCAAGTGTTATTTGTGGTGTTCCCCTTTTCAAAATAAAACAAAATATTAATTAGTAGTGTTTTTTGCAAACAAGTAATTTGTTTTATTTTTCATTAAAATTTTTATCCTCTTCTTACAAATAACTCTATGAGTGAACTGAAGAATATACAGATAATACAGAGTTGAATATTTAAAATATGGCTTTATTCTAGAACCAGGAAACAGTACTTTATTTATGAGCCTTGCATGCAATAAAACTTTGTGAAATGAATCAATGAAATCTTCTCATCTAAAGAAACGTTTGATAACAGTTCATAACAATAAAAAATAAGGTTTTTACTTTAAAACGATCAAACAAAAATATTTGATAACACTGTCATCACAATTCTTAGATGAAAGATATTAGTAAGACATTTTGCATGTGTGTTTTCTTACATTTTTTTATTGATTGTAAAGCCTATAAGACCACACACCATTGGTGAAGAACTAATATTTTAGCAGCTAATAATGAGATAATATGTAATGAAGCTGCATAAACTATGCTTTCATGTTATGTGTAGAATTCATCTGAGTAATAACACAGCAAACAAAGAAGGATTGATAAAAATGAGTGCGTAAAAAAATTCTATAGAAAGTAACATAGAGTTTATACCAATACCAATATACTATATATATACCAATACCAATTTTATATCTCACATTACACAGAAGCTTTTGTTTGCTTTCCTATCATCTTATTAAACAAAATGTAGATTTAGTACAGTTATAAGCCTCATAACAAAAAACGAAATCATTTGGTCTGAAGGAGATTAACGAATGTCACTTATAACATTGGATTGCATAAAAAAAACTTATGATATCCCACTGAAAGCAACACTGAAACATTTTTAAAATATGAAAAAAACAAAAGTTATAACTTCAGTAAACACTATATTAAATGGCAAAAAGTTTTAATTATAAAAAAAAATGTATTTGTATTCATTTTACAACATTGAATATAAATTTATTAACTCTTTAAGATTACATAATAAAATTGACACTTCAAAAAATATTATCAATTGAAAAAACACTTACTATTTGTTCTCCACATGAGAACAACATCTTCATAATGTACCATGTTTAAAACAGAAATGAATATAAGAGCAGAGAGGGATGCTTTTGGAATAAATCTAAAATATGGAGACATGAATCCTAAAGCCAACAGTACAAGAGTTCCTATGAATGGAAGTATTTAAATAGAAAAAATGTTATTTTCCCAATTTATTTTTTATAAAAAAAATAGTATAATGTATGTAATATTTAACTAAATGCAAAAGCTAACCTGTAACAATTCCACCAGCAGTAGTTCGTACACCGCTACTATAGTTAATAGCAGTTCTGTAAAGATGCAAAATAATTATTACAAATATTTTTTTCGCTATTGTAATTTTTTTTAAATCAGTACATAACTTTTACAATTGGATCTAGTGAATGAAAGAGAAAATATGAATTTATGTAGATATATCTCTGTCTGGATTTTTTACTTAGCATGACTTGCAGTATTGATGTATCTTTTAACATTTTATTGTTTTTTATTTTTATATATTCAATGCAGCCTTATAAAATATATTAAAAATAAATATAAAGGTAGCACAGATGTCATTAGTACATGTAATAACATATAATAATATTTGTAAAATTTTTTAAAAATTGTCTTTCATCAAACCTACAAACCTTTGCACCAGTAATTAATACGTATTCTTTAAACATAATTCCTTACTTACATGATATAAAAATAATTATCATTTGTTTACTCATAAGTTGTAACATACATGTAAATCAATGAGAGGCAAAAGAGTTCATGTAATGTAATCACTATATTGTTGACATTTTAATGTAATGTAATAACTATATTGTTGAGATTTTTGAAGCCTTAGCTCTGAATTATGACAGAAAAACATGTGTATATTCTTTCTTTAATAATTGATACATCATTTACCTAGAAAAGCTACCAGTAGCTGGATATGAAGAAACAAATGATCCCATGATATTACAGATACCTAGAAATGTTTAAAGTGCAAACTTTAGGAACATTACATATTATATAATTATGATTTCTTATGAAGCTAATCACAATCTCAACTTACCAATTGCAATCATTTCTTGTGTAGCATCTATTTTTTTACCTTTTGCTGAAAGTTAATAAATATATTATTAGAACAGTTTATTTGTTTAATAAAAAAATAAGTATTAATTCGAACTTCCAAAGATAGCAATGTTATGCCAATATAAAAAAATAAAATTACAATCTAATATGAAAGAAGAAACTGCTTGCAATTATTAAAAAAATAATAAATTTGAAATTTCAGTACAAAAACCTAACAAATTTTTGTAAAGCAAAATATGTCTTATGGAAAATTCTGAAGCATATAAGATTAATTCTAGATTAAATAGATTAATAAGATTAAACTGGATACTCATAAAATTTTATTTAAAGAATATTCACAACTAAGAAGATACATAAAATAACAATAAATTACATGAGCAGTAATTTTCTTAAAATAAGAATTTATTACTTATAATTATAAGACTTAAGAGACTCATCTAAAATAACTGAATAGAAAATGAATTCATTTGAAATCAAATGACAATTAACAGATTAACATTAACATTCATACTTATTAACATCCAATCATTAAAGTTTATTTATATTTTCCCCAAAATGTACACAACTAACAATACTTTCTACTTTCATTTGGCTGCAGTATAAAGAAATAAAAATAATATTGTTATAGTACTCAGCTCAGTTAGGTATTTATTTCCTGTTAGATAAATAGTGACAAAATACTATTTCAATGCTCTACATTTGGCTAAATATTACGAAAAATGTGAATTAATTAGTTTAAAAGAAAAAATATTAAGATGTCCATGAAAAAAGTTTTGATTTGAGAGATGCAAAAGATTAGGATGCATACAGTTATCTGGGGTGCAGAAGCTATTTTATTTGGGATATGAGAAAATCTTGCTGCAACTTGGTTCAAGTAGTTACATACTGAATGATCACCTCCTTTACTTCTATTGAAGAAAGGTTCATCATCATCAATCTTCAGGCTGTCTTTGGGAAGAACAGAGGGAGGGGGGGGGGCATTTCATGGCAATTTTTGAATACCCTACCAAGTTCAGGAAAATTTTGATGTTATTGATGGCTGCTTTAACCAATAAGCTATAAATGACTATGTGGCAAAAAATGAATAAAAAGTATGGTATTCTAGGGGCTTTTTGTTATGTTTTATAATTTTATTGTTTAAGTTTTGAGGAATTTATGAGCATTTTTTTTGTATAGATAGTTTAAGAGTTGTATAGTGATGCAGCGCTACAATTACTTCATTAATTTAACATATTATGTCTTACGCAGGTTCGATTAATTTCACTTATGTCTGCATCATATTAGTGGTTAGTACTTTAAAACTCAATTAATAAAACAATGAAGTTAAATTCGTTTATTATGTTTAAAACATTACTAAGTTAAAATAATTACACTATTCAATTTTTAGAATAAGAATACAGCAACATTCCACTTATCTGAAACGGAGGCATGGAGCTGGGTGGTACTTGGACGGCCTAAATTCAACTCTCTTAATCTGAAATCATGGTAATCGGTCTTCTGCTAATCTGTAAAATCTCTCTCTAAATCTCTGTAAATCTGTGTAAAATCTGCGTAATATCTGCCGAGAAATGTCCCGGTTCCTCCTTTTAAGTGGAGGCAAATTACCCCCTTTTTCATCCGCACGCACTTTGGTCCTGCCTAACCATTGGTCAGGAACCAAGCGCAGAGTCACAAATTTCGCGACGACTCTTCCAAATTATGAGTTCATTCAACTTTGCTGACCAGCCGTTGTGACCCCCTCAACTAAGGAATGCGACAACATCCTGTCAACAAGAAACAAGGGGAATACACACAAATTGCATGTGTCTTAGGGACCATCTTAAAACCCGATCAGCATCTAAGCCTTCCAGCCTCCAAGCCACCCATCACTCCTCCCCCCTTTCAGACTCACAAACACCTGGAAAGAGAGAAAAAAAAATAACACATATTTTGCAGTAGACATACAAAACTGAAATGGGAGTGATTAAATGACAATAGTAATAGTCCAACAGCGAGCCGGAAATGGATCTTCTTGACACGATGAAATCTTGGAAAAACAACTGCAGGAGAGGGAAAAAAAAACTGGAGGGGGAATCCTTGATCCCGACGATTGAGCCTTTTAGTGCCAAGTGCAGTAGGAAGTCTGTTGTGAAGGTGAAGAAATAACGACAATTATGTCCTGTCGTTTGACGAATTGAAGAGGGGTGAAAAACACCACCCTGGAAGAATGTAGCCGCCCTAATGGGTAGCCTATTGTTGAATTCTCTTATTGACTTCGCGGCATTGTAGAAACCTTTAAACGTTTGTCTCCTCTGCTCCCTTGTGTTGGAGGTCGTCAATCTTGACAGCTCCCGAACCTGATGAATGTGGCTGGCCTGTCATCCTGACGCCATGGCGAAGGGGAAAATTTTCCTTTCCTGTTGTCCGTGAGTTGCATTCCAGCTCGACCTTAATGAAAAAAATACTCCCAAAAGAGATTATAATAAGTACGGAAATGTTCTACACACACAACACGTGAACTCATTATTTTCCATTTCACTTTCTCCCTCCCCACTAACTTCTTGACGGGCCGGGACTTTCGTTTGAATACCACACCGACCATCCCCTGCCTCCGTTTCTGCCAAACAAATGTAGTACAATAGAACGTCTTGTAAAGAAAAAAAAAATTCATAAAATTCGAATTTTGAGATGAGATCTGGGCTACCGCATAATTTACACAAAAGAATTGCACTCACGAAACATTGTAACAGTATAATTGTGTACATAACACAGCAGTGATTAATATGTAATATAAATAAAACAAGTGATATATATATAAAGATACAAGAAGTAAATACTTAAAAAATTGATTGTGACACAGATTTTGGCGCGACATATATGCATAGTAAAATGGGTAAAAACAACATTTCCGATGTCTGGCATGAAAGTTAAACAGATATTTTGTATAATTATGCCAACTCCTCCTTCTCACTGATCATCGCAGAACGACATGATGAAGAAAATTATTATTATTTATGAGTATAATGCAAAAAACAGAAAATCATCACAACATTGCATCACCTAACATCGAAATTCGACATGATAACAATATGGCATGATTACATAAGAAATTGCAACGTACACCAAAGTCAATGAGCATAAGGAATTATAAATTCACCCTGAGCCTTGAGTACTAATTAAATTAAGCATGCATTTGAAATACAACGTACAACAAAACCAATAGCATAAAGGAATGACAAATTCACCATGAGAATTGCGCACGAATAGTATAACTTAGGCGTGCATTTTCCTTATTACAAAACGATGAATATGCATGTGATCAGGATGCAAACCCAAGGTTAAGAAACAAAAAAATTTATTACTAAAAGTAGACGAGATTATTAAAATTGTGGCCATTAATAAAAATGGATTTTAAGTCTATATATAAAAAAATAGAAGGCGAGAAAAAAAAAAACGAAACACTTCACTCTAACCTTTGAGTGCTATAATTGTGCACTGAACAGAGCGATTCGCATGTCATCAACACCAGACACAAAAAAATTTTGTTCAACAATAAAAATATTAATTCCCATTACTATAACTAATTCACCAAAATCGACTATCGGCAACTCGAATACTGACTCTCAAACAACATAGCCATAAAACCTTATAACCAATACGATCCGCTAACAATTAACTAACGCTACAAACAGATAACTATCTCTCAAAAACAGAACTAACTCGACAACTGAAACTCTAATTCTCAATCATTTCTACTAAATCACTTAACTAATACCTGAATAATCATATTAATTCACAAACTCATAAAACAATTCTCTGTATCTCTTCTTCCAAACTTCGTTAAACATAACTTCCGTAAATAATTCACATAACCCGCTAGATTCTAATACAACCATAATGACAACAATTTCCTGTACCTCTTTAACAATTCGCTAAACATAACTTCCGAAAATAATTCACATAACCCGCTAGATTCTAATACAACTATAATGACAACAATTTCCTGTACCTTTTTAACAATTCGATAAACATAACTTCCGGAAATAATTCGCATCAGTATTCAAATATATCACGAACAATCTTAACTCAATTGTAATCAACACTCTTCACATAATGAAATTCAACTTATAAAAAAAAAATTTCATGCTCTAACCCACTAAGTATTCAAAACAATTCCATAAGTACAGAATGAACACAAGACTTATCTACCTCAATACTAAATAATATGACCAAGAATTTTCATAAAAAAAATTATTATGAACCAAAAACACGAAATCAAAACTAACTTCACTTAATCAATCAACACTTATACCGAGTGGTACATCATGGAGGGAGAGAGAAAAATTCATAAATCGACAAAACCGAAAGAAAAAAAAACTGAATACCCAATTTATGGACAATTGAAACTCAACTACTCAAAAACATTCTAAAACGAGAGTACAAGAACACAATACTAGTAACTATACTTTAAACATATCATAGAAATTCCTTTAGTGTGAATAAAATTTTACTAGTGCGATGGCCAACACAGAATAAAACAAACAACCATCTCGAATATTATTAAAATTCATAAAACACAATTGTAATTAAGAATAATAATGGCAAAATAGCTACTTTCTTCTACACTATCATAAGGTACTGGCGAAAACAATAAAAGTTCAGAAATAAACATAAATGATAATACATCCACAATAAGTATTCAATAAGTAGGTTGCAAGAAACAAGAAAAACATATATTTGATTATAATAACATGATAAAACCAACGTTTAATAACTCAAAATTTAATACTTCTAAGCAACAATAAAATTCACAAGAGATAATGTATAAATGAAACACAATAACAAAATACGTAGAATGAGGGGACTACACACATAGCTAAAATAGTAATTCACTGATTTATGAGTTATACAAGAGACCTTTCTCTATATTTCCTGACTTATTGTAGACATGTACCTTGTGTCCACAGTATATATTTTGAAATAACATACATGCAAAAGCATATGAGTGACAAAAACAAATTTTAAAAAAAAACATCAATGTATATAATATTGATATTTATACAAGTACCAACATAATAAAATACAATTAATTCTCATTGATACAAAATGAATTCCTACAATCTACCCGACAACAATCTTTGAAGTATTTTAAGATAAGCATGGACCCTTCTTCGATAACAAAATGTCGACAATAATATGAACAAAGTAAACATTAAAATTTTATGTATGAATTTAATTTATTTATTTTGAAACACTGTAATAAGTTTAATCTAAATATTCGAATTCACACGATTCCTTAAATTATATCTCTGTTCCTCACAAACATTTTTTTTTTCTGTATCTACTGTTATAGTTTCATCCAAATTGTTCAAATGCAAATATTTAAATCTTTTTATAAAAGGAATCATTCGGTTGACATGCGTGTTAAATTTCTTTCTCAGATGCTCGACATGCTGAACTCTGTAATTCACTTTGGAAAACCGTTCTACAACTCTATAGGGACCTTCGAACTTGGGTCTGAGTTTTGGAGACAATTTAGATTTAAGGTTAGGTGTCCTGATAAAACATAAAGAACCAATTTGATAATCGTAATGATGCGACTTTGTATTCTTTGTGCTAAGAGCGATGTGCGATGCTTCTTGATTTTTTAAATTATCTAGGACTTTCTGAAAAATATTCTCTAATGAAGGTAAAAGTCTTTCGACGTATTCATACGTATTTTGTGATGTATCAGAGCTCTTTTGATATGTGTACGACAGACGAATGTCTCTGCCGTGTTCTAAAAAGAAGGGTGAAGTGAAAGTGGCCTCGTGAATAGCTGAATTTAAAGCTAACATAGTGTGAGGGAGTTGTTCATCCCAGTCGTTTGTGTCATGAGTGATTGCTGCAAGGATGTTAGCCAGCGATTGATTTGGCTTCTCTACTCTTCCATTTACGTGAGCTGAATAAGTTGAAATATGTCGTTTCTGGATACCCATGACCCTACAAAATTCCAGGAACTCAGAACTTTTAAAATAAGTGGCGTTATCGACAACCAACTTATGAGGGCAGCCCCTGTGTACAATATAATTATCAAAGAAAGCCTTAGATATGGTGCTGGACTTAAGATCAGGAAGTGGAACGATATGAATGTATTTGGTGAATGCATCTATCATGGAAAGGACATAACTATTCCCGCTAGGCGTGGTTTTTAAAGGACCAAAAATATCCATATGACAAGTTTCACCTGGCAAATGGCTCTGTTCCATTGGCTGGTGTGGGGCTAGTGGAATATTGAAAGCGTTTTTTCGAGTTAAACAATTGATGCAAGAACGAACAAAATTCTTAGCATCCTTGTACATATTAGGCCAAAAAAAATTTTCGCTAAGTCTCTGATAAGTCTTAAAAAATTTAAGATGCCCTCCATATTCCGAATGAATTGATTCCAAAACTTTCGCTTTAAGACAATGAGGAACACAAACTTGTTTTTCTCATGGCAGTTCTGGGTGACTTATTTGGGCGCTTAGAAAAATGACATAGCACTCCCTCCTCATTAATAAAATAACTGCTAATTCGTGGGCTAAATTCTTTATTATTAATTTTTAGTAGGATGTCTTTTAACGATTCGTCGTTTTTCTGCATTTGTATTAGATCACCAGAATCAGGTAAAGCCAAAGTAATAATGTTGACATAACGAGATAAATGATCGGCGACGGTATTCAAAGATCCTTTTACGTAATGAATTTCATAATTAAATTCTTCAAGTGACAATTTCCAACGTAGAATTTTAGAAGAGGGATTTTTATTAGATAAGAACCCTACTAAAGGCTTGTGATCCGTAAAAACTTTGAACTTCCTCCCAAAAGAAAAGGCCTAAAAAAATTTAGAGCTGTGTAAATTGCGAAAAAATTCAAGGACCGTGGCGTTGTATTTAGATTGCGAAGGATTCAACTTTTTTTGAAAAAAAATATAAAGGTTTAACTTCTGAATTAGGATACCTCTGTTCTAAAACAGCCCCGATACCCGAGGAAGAAGCATCAGTCGTGACTTGCAATTCTGCGGCAAGATCAGTAGAGCCAAGACAGGTGGATTTTAGAATAGCGTTCTTAATATCATCGAATGAAGCCTGAGCTTCTGAAGTCCATTCGAAAGGAGTATCTTTTCGCAAAA
>BMAO01035059.1:0-62097 GCA_019973975.1 Trichonephila clavata
GGCCGGGTCAGTTTTAGAAGAATGATGACCCCACGTACAAAACCACCTGCAGTCGCTAATATACTGCGACGGACGTGTCTTAATTAGCCCCTGCAACCTTTGACCCGAGGGAAGCATTTCGCCTCCACCGGATGTGGGGGTGAAAGGGGACGCGTGGACGTCGGTAAACCGCAGAGAGAAGAGCGGAAAACTTCGCATGGAACGGACACCAACGAGATCCCTCCCTCACAAAATTATTTTGGACTTTAAAATCATCTCATAGTGAAACTTGTATATTAATGTAAATAATAGCTGTGACAATTAAACTAAATTATATTTCAAACACGCTACCATTATTGAATCAAACGTCACACTCGGTTTTGGAGTCTGGTGATGTTAGCTTACCTTCTCCAGCAGCAGTTAAATACCCTTTTTTCTTAATCACGTGACTTCCACGTCATCCAGACCAGTTCATGGAAAAATTTGGTGGTGTTCAAAATGTTTTGGCTCAACGGTGTATATTTTAAATAAATCGCATCTTTAATGTTGCACTTTAAAAATTAACTTTTTTTGTTTGCGAACTTTTAATTTTAAAATTAACACATTTTAAGTTCACACACAGATGTTAATAACAATCCCAACACACCACGAAGTTGTTATAACGGACTGCCTGTCGGGTTCTAATCTCTTAACGGGAATTACGAATGACAATACTAAATTTCCTATTACCCAGTGTAAATTAAAATATTTACAGTAAAAAAAACAAGTTACTGAATTTAAAAACTTCACTTTATAGGTGAGAAGACGAAAATTAATATTTTAAAAGCTTTTAGAAAAGTTACGGAAAGTAACAGAAGCAAAGATCAGTGATGTGCCTGGGTCAATCTGGTTGTAGAACAAGTCCGTAATTCCGAGGAAGAAAAAATTTTAGCAGAGAATTTTTAAGTTCAAAAATTGAAAGGGAACTTTTTGATTGATCGACGTGAGAGTTCGGCCATTTGGGTAAAAAAGATCTAACAAGTTGAGCTTCCAATCAGAGTGAGACAGAAAGTTGATTAGTCTTACTGCAGTCCGTAGTTGTAAACACGAAAGTCGATAAACAGAAATTGGAAGCTTGTAAATAAACGAAATTTGGAAGGCGAGTTTTGATACAAATTTTGCGTTTTAGTGTTATGTTAGAAGCATCACCACACAGGTGTACTTTAAATGCACGCAGTAAAGTTCGTGAGCGTTATTTATCGTTGAGATTTGGAGTAGTGAGTTGATGTTCATCAAGAATGCCTTAAGACGACGAAGAAGCCATGATCAACAGCTCGCTGAGTTTGAACGAGATCTTATAATAGGCTAAGAAAAGTTGGGTTTTCTTTCAGTGATATAGCAGTAAGTCTTGGTAGAAATATATTCATTGTGCACAATTATTAGCACCGTAGGTCCCGGGAAAGCACTATCTCAATAAAATCGGGTCCCAACCACGCATGGGTCATCACTAACAGTGAAGACTGCTACATTCGCAACATGGGTGCAAAGCATCGCAATACATCTGAGGCAGAAATTATATCTTTTATTGACACCACAGTAAACTGTAAAAAATCGGATTGTTTCAGGAATAGTAAATGTAGCGTTCATACCATTAGCCCCAAATCACTGACATCTGCAACATCAGCGATGTCATGCTAGAGCTCATTGCATGGCGTAGTGATGTGCTTTGTTGATACACTCCAATGAGCGCTGGGTCTGTCTCGATGCCAATGATGTTCAAATATTGATTAGAAGGCTAGGTCAGGGCCTACAGACCTTTCTGTGGCCTAGACCACTAAATCTGCGCATGGAGTTGTATATTACTTTTTTTTATAGTTACGACCTTAGAAAACGATTTGACTATTTATTTTAAGTGAACAGAGTATATAATTAATTTTACAGTTGAATAACTTTGTGGTAATTATGACAGTACACTGGATGTTAGAGAAAGCACTTTGTGTTGACTTTCCGTCCGTGTAGTTTATTATTGTTTTTTATTGCGTTGTAGCGTCATTACTAAAGTATAATACAGCTATTCTTTTTTTGGAATTTCTTTTGGTTTAACTTATTTATTTTGCTTTTTTTTTATTTCAATGTTTTCAAAAGAATTTGAACTTTGAATCTGAGTTTTTTAACCACACAATTAAATGAAACATCTATAATTTATACAAAAAATGGCAAAATTTTTAATTTCTTTGTGTAATTGAGAATTAACAATAAGAGATTTTAAAGGTGCTATAATTATTATTTCCCTTTCCTTAAGTGTCTGGGGGGAAAAAACTCAGTCTTCAAGAGATTGGATTTATTACAGAGACTACCATCTGAAAGAAATGATACACTTAACAGATGAACTTCCAGCAAATTATCTGCTGGAACTTTCATTAAATTCTTAAGATGTGTGTGACGATCACGACTCAAGGTGCACAGTAGTTCCATGTTCAGAAAATACAGTATTCCCTAAGCCAGGATGCAGTGCTTTAAATAACATACAATCAAAACTTCACTCAAGATGGATGTGTAATGAATTTTTGGGTATTAATGAAAGGAAAAACTTTTTCTATGAATATCATCAAATTAAGCGTATGAGTAAAACCTGCTTTTACGCGTAAAAAAGTAAATAAAAAAATTTTCAAAAATAAATATATGCTATAAAATATTTATGCTCTTTTGTTAATTAGCTTTTTTAAGAGTTAAATAAGTCATACAGTCATTTTGCATTTAGAAAATATTTTAAACCTCCGTATACTGACGGTACATTAAAATACCAATTTAATTACTTAACTCTAACGGATTAAATTTCCCAAAGTTGAGTATTTTACTTATGTATATCCCTTAATTTTCAATGCAGGGATTAAAAAAAAACATTGCGAGAAATCATAATGCGGTAAAGGGTTAATGATCATTACTTAAAGGGATGTTTTCCAAAAGGATAATGTGCACTTTCATACCACTGTTGTAACCCAACATGAATGTTAACGCATTACCTTGGTCTGCTAGATCACCAGTTCTCCAAATAAGCATGAATGGGGTCTCATTGGAAGGTAACTTCAGTGTCCTTCACAACCTGAATTAAACACCCAGAAATTCAGCAAACATGCACAACAGTCATGTAATTCATCCCAAAAATTGACATCTGGCAACTCTATGACACAATTCATGCACATTTGCATTAAATGGTGGTTACACAGGTTACTAATGTACCATCACTTCACATTTTAAATACAGCTATTCTAGTGCTTACATTAATCTGTGATCTTGAAATTTTAATCAAATATGTTACCTAGACAAATGTATTGCTGAAAGCTTCATTAGTCTACAATTTTTTTTTCTTGGAGATGGGATTTTCCCCCCTTCAGACTGTATTTAAGAAAAAAATTAAATTTCAATCTCTTTTTTTTTTTTAATGAGTTCAAAGTTTTGGCAAAATAAATCCCTCACCAGTTATATTACAAAATACAGATGTAGAGTAAAAAGAATACTTTTATTGTTGAAATATAAGTACAATAAAGGAAATTAAGCAAATAATACATGTATAACAACATAACAAACGTAAGACATTCATTCACAAAATATAAAACTAACAACTTTAAAACATTTAATAATGAAAAAAGTATACTCCATACATTACAGGAGAATAACTATACTAATTAAAAACATCTTTAATTCACACTCTGAACTACACAAGCAATTGTGACACTTTCATAATTTCATATAAAGTTGAATAATAGAACATAGGAAGTCCAACAATTAAAAAAATTTTAATGGCATTTCAGTGACCTCATTATTTTAATAATTGAATTGGAAAATTATAGTCAATCATCAATTTCTATATTTCTGCATAAATAATCATAAATAATGCATAAATTTTAAACAATCAGCAAAACTTAAAGAGTAAACAAATGTACATCCCTGAGCATATTCTAGGATTTGTTTAGAAAAGAAACAATAATAAAGCTGTTTTATTGCTTACAAACTAATAAGAGAAAGAATAAAAAAGGATTTTATACAGAAAACACCGTTTTTATAAGATTTATATCGAAAATTGTATATTTTCTTTTATTTAAGCAAAAATAGCATTTTGTATCGCTAGTTCTTAAGTCGAAACTAAATTTGTTTCAAAAAGCTATGGCTCGGAATAAATTCAAAATTAACAAATGTATACGCAGTTTGATAAATAATTTTTGATACAATTTATTTTTTATCAACTCGGAGATACACAAACACACAACATACTTTTAATAATTAAAAAAGTGAAGATACATATGAATCGAAACTTTACCTTTATTTAGTACAGTAGAATTTTTGTCTGTACTAGCTTATAATAAATAATGGGAAAAAAATTACAGCAAAAACTTCTCTTACAAGCACTATCCATCATTCATAGAATACAAAATAATTAAATAAAATATTTTTAAAAAACCATATATATAAATAGAGGATATCTATTTAAATTTTTAAATGTTAAGATAATACAGTTCTTATGTATATTAAAAAAAATGTTTTTAAAAATAAATATAAGGGTTCATAAAACTATGCATATTTCAAATTGAATAAATAGAGATAAACTGAAAATATATATTACAATAAATCATTTATTTTTAAGGAGCAAATGTACTTTTGAGTTTCCTTTATCATGCAGAAAAGAACAACTTGTATTGATCAAAAAATGACATATTTCTCAAATAAATGTGCTGTATATTTCCAAGTATAAGCTGATCCGTATATAAGCCAAAAGGGAGTTTTTTCATTAAAAATTTACCCAAAATTTGAAAAGTGTATGTAAGTCGAATGGGGGAAAAGAGAAAAAAAATAAAGCTATTCTATTCCTACCATTAGTTCCCACTCTCCTTATTTCCCCTGGCAGTTGCACCCACAATCACTCCCTCCCTCCCTAGACATATATATATAATTTGAACAAGATCTGTATAGTTCTTGTTCAAATTTTCAAACATTGATAAAATACTTTTTATTCATCCATTCAAGTTCAAATATATATTTTTTCAAATATTAATTCGTTAATTATATTAAATTAACTAAAATAAAAGTTTTCTTTGTTGACCAAAGTAGAAATTTACTTAAATTTTTTTTTCTATTACTTGTTTTTAAATATGTGGCCAAACGAGTAAACCGGATGGAATATTTTCCAGTAAAATTGCTGTAGGGCAAGACACTAACAATGATAGTTTTATTACTGGTAATCACACTGGCTAACACATTTTTCCATCAATTTGTTACTTTGTACGCTATCTGTCCTATCCTAGCAGTTACTGTGCCATTTTTCTTGGGGAAGAGGGGGGGGGAATGAGCAGGAACAGAACTTTGTGTTTGCCAAGTGATCTCTTAACTATGCTCCATGCCTTGAAGCAAAGACTCGCCACATGAACACATGCATCCAGACATTCCAATGAGTGAATGTAAAAATTTAAGAACCATGTGGAATCTCGAAATCTGACAGTAATTTTGGATTTTTTATGTAACTCTATTCCCCTCTTAGAATAAGAATTCTATTCAAAATACCCAAAAAGTAAAAAAATTTAAACTGTTTGCACCAAATCTAACGTAAAATGTTTTCAAAAGAAAACGTTTTTCCTAAATTATGTTTCTTCTGATATAAGTAGGTCATATATAAACCACCCCCTCACTTTTAAACAGTAAAAAGTTCCGAAAATTCTCAGTTCAAACATGAAAATACTTGGTCTACACATCTCAATTCAGATATAGTAAAAAATATACTTCTAATTTTGATATGAGATTTTCTGCATAAAACAAAGTAAAAAGTCTACTAAGAAGTATAAGTTCTTTAATAAATTTCAATGACAATGAAATGATTCATTTTAGAAATTTGACTCAAAAAGTTTGAAAAACCTGACATTTGAAATAAATTTACATGTACTCTATAAGTATCCCCAAACAATTTTAAAATTAATTTAATTAGTGCAATAATACTTCCTTATATTATGGAAAGGAAATATCTGTAATTAAATTGGAACATGTCATATTTGAATTCATTAATTTAAAATATGTTACATTTCATCACCAAAATTTAAGATTTAGCAAATTAAAATTACCCAATAAGCAATAAATCCAGAAAAATCCCTAAAAAGAAAAATAATAATCCACATTACAAAAAATAAATAAAAGCTATTTTCAAGGTACCAGTGGAATTATAAATTTCTGAAATTTTATATTGGTTGTTCAAGAAGCTTTACATGTTTAACAGATGCAGCAATTTAGCAATCAAGATAACACCAAATAAAAAGTACATGCATTGAAAAACATGGTGTCTAAGAGTTGATGAGATAAAAAAGTAAATAAATATTTCATAACAAATAAATTTTTAAAACAGAATTAAATCAATTTAAAAAACAGAAATAAAGAGATTAAGTCATTAGAACAAAACATTACTAATACATTTTTTAAGAGGCGGTAGTTGATTAACATTTATTAGAGAAAAAAATCATTTGGAGATCAAGTTGATTCAACAATAAGTATTTTGTATTGTCTAAGCCATATTTCATAGTAATTTAATGGAAATATTTAAAAATGTAACATGCACACATACACACACATATATAAATACAGTGAACAGATTAAGGAACATAAAGAAAAAAAACTTTAAATATGATTATGGTTATATGTACAGAGAAGGTTAAAATCTTCCTTCTCACATTCCTCTCACCCAGATTATCATATAAATATTGTATATAATCAGCATTTAAAACAGATGATTAGCTGATGTCAAATAACAAAACTATGAAAAAGCATAACAAAGTGTCTTAAAATAACAAAATACAGCATACCAATAGAAGTTAGTCAAATTCTCAATATATATTCAATTTTGTCATAAATATCATTCAATTTCATCACAAATATCATCATAATTATATATCAGTACATAAAAACAATGTATTTAAGTAGACATTTCTTGAGATCAGTTTGAAAAATATATAACCCTCATCTTGGGATATTATCTTTGAGAAAATATTTTGTATTACATGTAAAATATTATATCAAAGGTTCATAAAACAATCTATTAGCTATAGTTTTAAAAAAATATTGCTATGTTTTTAAAATTGTTAAATTAAAAAATATTATGTTTATTTATAAACATACACACATATATATAATTGATAATTCTCCACACACAAATATACATCTTGAAAGAATTCCAAATTCAATAAATCAATTATAGAGTGCAGTATTTTTGTCAATTTTTAAAACAAAAGATGATGAAAACGTCATTTGAATTATCAAAAATTTCGAACTAATCCAGCAATCAAAACAAGTAATTTCTACACTTTCTAGAATTACACATACATGGAATTCTTTCTTCCAGCTCAGAATCTTGTAGTCCAAATCTGTCTAAAGAAAAAAAAATACATACACATATAACATTAATTGCTTGAAATGCCTTTAAATATACATAATTAATTTTTCCGAGAGATGTTTGAATGTTTAGGGAAACTTTTACTAATATAAAAGAGTGCATCTTTTCTAATAGTGTATTTGACAATGAGAAAAGTACTATTTAAATGGATATTAAATAACTGTGCTTACCTACTTATTTGTTGCTAATTTAAAATAATACTTATCACTGAATTCTTTTGCAAAAAATTCAACTACAAAGAACAATGATTCACTGTCCATTCTTTTTTCATACAACAATACAAGTTTAAAAAACTAAGGAACACTCACATTTAATATAAATTAATCTATCATTAACCATACCTTTTACAGAAAGGTTTATATGATATTTATATGATTATCTAAATAATTTATATTATTGTGCACAAACATAATACTCAGAAGAAAGATAACTAAATCTACATTTAATCGTTTAACCCAATAACTGCATTGATCACCATTCTGGGGCTTTGGAATTTTACGTACACTACTCAACAACAAATAATCTTTAGTATGCCTGACAATTTAGTATCCTTCAATAAATATAAGTTAATATTGTATGCAACAGAAAACACGTATTCGGTGCTTTGTTCCTTTGCAACAAGTCAAATATTTGAAATTCATCTTTATGTTCAATGGAATAGAATTGTCACATTTAAAGCATATTATTGGTTTGGTTTTTATATTACAATGAAATACAAGACATAAATATGTAATTTAAAAGCTACAGCAGAGGTGCACAACCTTTTTTGGATGAGGGACCAAAAAATTTAATAGGATCACATCGAGGGCCAAAGTAATACATGATGTAAATTATGCTATAAATGTGAAAACACTATTTTATGAAAATATGCATTTATCACAATTATTACTTTACTTATGTACACATTATACAGTTGATAAATGGATGAAACACAAACACTTTCAGGATGATTAAAATACTTTAGCTCAAAAAACAAATTCCTGCTAAAAAGGTGGTAAACTTGAAATTATATAACAGAGGAAAAGTTTTGCTAATTATACAAAGAACATAATTTAAATTTTGAAAAAAAATTAGTACTGTAAATTAGTATTTGTAAAATTCAATGAGATGGCTGGGACTGAATATTTGAAGTTAATGATTTTACGTCAGGCTTAAGACTTGTTGTAGCAATACATTAGAACAGAAGAAAAAAGTTCTCATTTACTATTCTATTTCTTATTTTTGATTTGTTTAAATTCATTAGTGAGAAAGTTTGCTCTCAAATGTAAGTGCTACCAAAGAAAGTGGCGCATGCAGCTGCTTTTGCTTTAAGCACGAAAAATCCTGGAGTAAGTTTTTATAAAATTCTAAGAACGATCTTTCTTTGAATTGATTTTTGATAACACCAGAATTCTGTAAATCAATTAAGGGTAACTGCATACTCTCATCCACTAGATTTATATCAACAGAAAATGGAGGAGAAAAGACATCACACACACACAATTTTTGTTTGGCACTTTTTTAAATCTAAAAAATGATCATCAAATGCATTGCACAATATTTGAGTTTGTTCCTCATACTACATCTTCATGTGTAGAAATTTTTCTTGTATTTTTGGGCAGTAGGGAAAGTGTACAAAATTTTTAGTTTTCAGCTAGTTTTGAGATAAACATAATTTTTGCTTAAATGACTTTACGATACTTATCAATTGAAAAATGAATTGATTCTTTCCTTGTAGCTTTGTGTTTAAGTCATTCAAAATGGCCCATTATGTTTGTGAGAAAAGCTAAATCACACTGGAAACTTGCTTCTTTTAACCTTCTAGTATTTCTACCAGTCACTTAGATATGTAACAATTTCATCAAATAGTTCTATAAAACGCTTAAGGGCAACTCCTCAGCTGAGCCATCTAACTTCTGTATAAAAAATATCTGAAGGCAGATCATGGAAATCTTTTAAAAATTCTTTAAATAGCCTAAGTTTGAGGGCATTACTACGAATAAAGTTAATTGCTTTAGATACACACTGCATTAAGGTTGCAAATCCTAATTCTTTACCACATAAATTCTCCTGATGAATAATGCAATGAATCTGCAACAGTTCTACACCACAATGGGCAAAGCATTCTTTTAGCAGCATAACCATTCCAATTTTCGTGCCAATCATTGATTTTGCTCCATCTGGTAATGCTAACACAATTGTTCATGTTTAAGGAAGCTGCATCTCACAAATGTATCAAACTGGAAAGAAGTTCACTTCCAGTTGTTTGCCCCTTCATGGGGAACATTCCAAGAGGTTCTTCCGTAACACAAAATTTTCTTATCAATTCCACAAGTAATTGGCTACCTGATGTTCGATCTGTAGATTCATCAACAGCAAAAGTAAAATACACAAAATTTGAAGCGGCTGATTTTACTTGATTTTCAATGTCCACATTCAACTAATGAATTCTTTGAATAGTCATTCTATTTAAGCTTATATTTTAAAATTTCCTTTTGCTTCAGGGCAAAGTTTTTCAGATATAATTAATAAACACTTTTTAACAAAATCATTATCTGTGAATGGCCAACCTTCTTTAGCGATAATTTCAGCGGCACCTAAGCTAATTTCCACATATAGCACACATTTCCACATATATTTCCACTCATTAGCTGCACATTTTTGAAAAAAATTGCTTGATTACTAAAAATTTTATTTGAGTTGTTCGATTTTTTGAGATCGTTCATATTTTTTCATAGATGAAAAATTTTTATGCTTTGTTACTGCAGCAGTGTTCACCAAAGACCCATTTCCCGTTGGGAACGAGTGATGTCTCAACCATCCAGCAGTTTCTCATGGGAAAGTATCCTAGGGTGGACACCTCGGCGCTGATGTCCTAAGGGGAGTCAACCTCTGACCTCCCTTGATCTAGCCGACAGTAAGGTGCCAGCGCAATTCCCATCCAAGTCACTGGTTTCAAAGTACACTGCACGAAGGGGGACTGGGAATAATGGCAGAATGGTTTTCCCCAATATGTCCAAACAGAAGTGACTATACATCATGTGTAACTTTCGTGGGCAGGACATATTCCACCTTGAAAGAGACTGAAATCACGAAGAAAGACAGAGAGCGACACCAACACAGAGACATGACTTTAACTCCAACAGCCTTACCAGCACCTGCGCCCCAGCATTTTTCCAGCTAGTTTTAACGCCGCTTCATCAGGAGCAATTATCAGCGAACTCAATAGCACTGCCTGTAATAGAACATTATCGTCTCGGCATTACGTTATACTTTTTTGCCACAGCAATCTTGCAACTACATATTAAGCATGTGCCAGTATCATTGTAATAGATAAAACAGTATTTATCTGTCCATGCATCTTGAAATTTCCGATTTTGAAAATCATCGTTCTCTCTCTCATTATCTAAAATATTTTATATGGCTTTATATAAATAAATGATACTAGACTAAAAATGCGAAATCTAAAAAGAATATCAGATTCATTCTGTGGCAGTGATTTCAACAATCGCGATTTCTCTTGAAGTGCCCGTTTGGCTTGGGTGCTCGGCAAAATTACTTGCGGAAATTGGTGTCAACTATACGGTGCTGCACTAAAAAGTGATACCATCTCCTGGGGAATTAACTAGGTCTGCAAAGGTACAAAATACCAATACGCAACCCCATTAGAAAAAACATTCCCGATCTACTAGCAAATCAACGGGGTTGTTTAAAAGAAGAATCATTGCAGCTAAGTAGAAGTTAAAGTAAAATTGGTAATGCCATTCTGAAGAAAAACGCGAGTTCCGTATGTACTTTTGATTGGCTCTGCATAATTTTGAATCAAGACTGTTCCGGCACACTTGTGTGAATACGCATTTGTTCTTAAACCTTCTCTGCATCCAGGCCATGCCGTAGAAGAAATAATGGCTTCCGGTGAACACATCCTCGAGCTTCTCCTATACGAAAACTTGTACTCGCAGATAGATAGTCATGAAGGAAACATATTGAAAAGCAGTGTAATAAATTGGAAAAAAAACTTAATGAACTGTAAAACAATTATTTGTTGTAATACTGTTTTTGTATAGATTTTTGCCTGTTTAACTTACAAAAGTCGATTCCATTTTAGATTACTCTTCTTTTATAATAGACATTCGTGGGCCTTAGGTTGTACATCCCTGCAATATGTATGGAAGATGTATTGACAGAATGCCAGGACCATAACTGGTTACCAATATTTTAAACCTGCAATTTTGATGTTAAAGACGCGCTCTGTTCTGGAAGGTCAGTTAAAGCTGGTGAAAATACAATCAGTAGCGTAGTGTACACCCTTGCATGACAAGGGGGTGGGGGTCTGTGTTGTGTTTTATGATTTTGCAATCATTTGCTAGATTCGGCTTGGGCCCCAAAACCTGACTTTGCAGGGATTCCCTAATATTCTCCATTACACCACTTGGTACAATACAGATATTACTTGACAAAAACTGGCAAATAACAACTTATGAAATCGTTGAGAGATTAAATTTATCCAGTTCGACCATTCATGATCATTTAAAATGCCTAGGTTTAATCTCAAAGCTCAATATATGAGTACCTTATGTTTTTACAGAAAGAAAATTGTGCTGTGGTTCTCAAATGTCAAGAAAATTATCCATTTTTTGAAAGCATTATAACTTTAGACGAAAAATGGGTTGTCTACAACAATGTTACATGCAAGAGTTCATGGAGTAAAAGAGATGAACCAGCTTAAAGAACTTTGAAAGGCGATATTCATAAAAAAAAAAAAAGGTAATGTTATCTGTTTGGCGGGATTTCGAATGAAGTTTTTTCTGTACATAGCTTCTACCGGACAACACAACGATCAATTCTGAAATGTATTCTCCTCAGCTGAACCAATTGAATGATTCAGAAAAGGCCAGAATTGATAAATAGAAAAGGTGTAGTGCTCCACCAAGATAATGTGAGACTTCATTTAAGTTTAGTAACTCGTTAAAAGCTTTTACAGCTTGAATGAGATATTCTGCTAAACCCACCATATCCCCCAGATCAGGCACCATCTCATTATTATTTGTTTAAGTCTTTATAAAAAAATTTTAGATGATAAAACCTTTACTTTAAATGAGGAAGTCAAAAATCACCTGAATCAGTTTTTTGCTAGCTAAGATCAAAAATTTTATGAACATGGAACCATTCTACTGCCAGAAAAATGGTAAAAGGTATTGGACTAGAAGGGAAACAAAATTTAAATTATTTATTCACTATACGAAAATCTTCATTCATTTTCATAAAACAAGCGAAATTACTTTCTGAACCAGAGGGTAGAAAATCTTTTTTATGTGTTGTCCTTTAAATATATTTTGCCACAGTAGTACAACACTTCTAAAGCCTATTGACTTGATACTTGTCCCATTAAATCTCAGCAGATTAATCATATTTTACAATAAGAATGATTTTTCATTAGAAGAAAGATTAGAATTAATTCTTGGGGGGGGGGGCATAAATTTATTTCAATACCTAAATTTTTCCAGTATTTTTTAAAAATATTAATCACAGAAAATATCACAACTTATATGAATGCAAATCATCAAAAAAACTTACTAAAATAATTAACTCAAAATTTTTATTCTCTTTAAGCAATTCTAAAATTTTATCTTAGGCTTACCATGATTTTTCACCATTTTATAATCAAAAGTTAATTCTTCCCCACGATTTATTTTCCTCTTTGCAAAAAACGCAAGTCTTGGCAAATGTGGATCTTGTTGATTTATCCATACAGCAAATACATGAAGATTAGGATCACACTGAATAATCAAAGAAAGAATATATATAATTTTACAAGAGAAAACATGAAGCACATTACAAAACATTTGAAAATACAAACACTGTATATATAATACACACATTTCAAAATTCACCTTACATTCAAAAACCCCACTTAGGCTTCAAAATGAATTTTATTTTAATTCATAGTTAGGCTACAAATTATTATAAGTTAATGCACCATTCAACATAGCAATACATTTCAGAAGGCTCTGACATGTTGCCTCTAACAAAGCAATTATTTGTCATTGTCAAGATTGTCAACAAAACTGTCACAATTTTATCAGAAATAGACTGTGGACTGGATTTTTTCAGTAAACAGCAATAAAACAAAACAATAAAATAAAAAAAATCTTATTTTTTATTACCCATGTCACATAATTGTTTTATGAAAAATTTTACTAAAAATATAGGTCACAGAATAAAGCATGTAATAAAATTGGCAATTTTAATTAAATCTGGATATTAAAGCAATGAGCATTGATTTTTTTCTTTTAATGCTTTCACAATTCCAATAAGATTATCTAGTATCAATGGGAACAATAAAAGTAGTTTTTTGTGTGGAGAAAAAGAGAAAAAAAATGTGAGGGTTGTATCTGACTAAAAATGAATTAAAAAGTAACAAAAAACTTCAACACTTTTGTCCCTTTCAAATTTTATTTAGAAATTCATGCTATTTTTTGTTGATTATCTACTTTGAATTAAGGATGGAAAAGGCTAACTGATTTTTTTATAACAATACCCTCATTTTAAAAGATTTTTCTCCTTTTAATATATAAATTGATAAATAAACAAGAGCTGCGAAGTTCCCTGATTTATTTTTATATAAAAGATTCGTTCTGTATAATAAGAACATTTCGAATGAAGTTGAATTCAATATTTTGCGATTTTAGTTTCTTTGGGGGAAAGGGGGAGTTAAACAAACCCAGTCTACACAGTTAGGAAAAGATTATACCTGTCCATTGAAAGAGTAATATAAAAAAAATATATTTTAAAAAATGCATACACGTCAGAATATGAAAAGTTTCAATAAAACATTTTACTAGTAAACTAAGCACTTGTTCAACATTTTGATATTGACATATTCTTAGTTTTATTTAAATAGAATCAAAAACTATTCACGATGATTTTAAGAAACACCTATAATCACTTTTTTAATTCTCTTTGCAGTTGAGAAAAACGAATAGCAATGCTTAATAGGTCAAATGGAACTAATCTATGATATTAACTCCAAAAAGGAATTTTCAATAGATTCCCCCCCCCTTTTTTTAATTTTTTCATGCCTAATTTACCATCTTAAAATTAGAACAAATTAGTAAGCATTTCCAAACAAAATTTTTCAATTTGCCCCAAAAATTAAGGTATTTCCAAATGTGACAATATAAAATTTTCTACACAATATCTTTTAACCCAACAGTTCTGACACAGGGTATGTCATACCGATCACCTAACTTTTTCTTCAATAGACAGGGACTTGTCCATTGAAAGACTTGACAATGAACTTTTTTCCCTCGAAAATGGATGATTCCTCATGTAGTTGACTTTAAAGTCATAACCTTGAAAGGGTTACAGTTAGTCGGCAAATTCTAAAAATACAGTGGTGGCAAAAAGTGTCCTCAACACACTCATTTTTTTTGCCTAATTTTTGTTATTGACTAAATTTTTCGCTTAGTAATTATTGTAATATCTTAACTATTTTTATTTTTTAAAGTGTATTATTTTATGTTGATTTCAAATCTGTTACTAATTTTATAGTAAGACAAATATATATTTTTGTACTAGAAATGTAGTCTGTAAGGAACTATATTTAGAAAACATTTTATGTAGTAGAATAACACAAAATCTAACAAGTAGGGTACATTCAGCATGCATTTTAAAAATTACATTAGTGTTACATGTTTGAACATTAATATTTTATGGGTGAGCCACTTGCTTTAATGGCTGAAAAATGTCTTAAAACCACTAAATTATCTATCAATGGACAATAACTAAACTATTTATTATCCAAACTATATTGGAAATACAGGCATTCGAGTACAATGATATGTGCTCACGCCATTGCATCAAGTAGAATAAATAGATTCTAACAAAGGACTTGGTTCTGTGCCAAAAGAGAAGAGCGCCATCTGGCGACCTTACACAGGAACTAAACCATACTTTGCGGACGTAACATCCCACATAGCGATGAAACAACAGTTTCAGAAAATAAGTTACAATCACTTTTAAAATTATTAAAAAATCCTAAACACATCTATAATTATTATAAATGCAATTATAAGAAAATACAAAAAATGCTACCAAAATACAAATATCTATAATAAAGTGAAATACAACTTATTTAAAAATATACAAGAAAAATCACAACAGTATTAGAAAATAGCTGCCAACTTTTCACAATACTATTCATTTATACTTGAAGTAATTGGAACATACAATAAAATCAATATATACATATACAACATATGATCAAAAGAATAAATTGAAATATATATTTACACAAGTTAAATCATTTTTTTTTTCATAGGTAGAACAACAATTTTGGAAATAGATCTTTTTAAGATGCCATTTTGTGTTTTTACATTGACAACTCTTATATTATTGCCTTTTCCAGCAAATATATATACAATTCTACCTAAAACCCATTTGCAAGTGGGAAGAGATTATCTTCTTTTAATATTACCATATCCCCAATTTTTGTTATTCTTTAAAATCATCTATTTATTTCTTTGTTGCAGAGTATTTAAGTAATTGTTTTGCCATTCCTCCCCAATAATCTGTACTATTTTTGTGGTTCTCTGCCAAAGCCAGGGTCTATTTTCAGGAACAACTACCAAAATAGATTCAGAAATGGCATTAATTGCATGACCTATGAGAAAACGACCAAGAGTTAAAAGTTCTAAGTCATTAATATTCTAAGATAAAGGTGTAAGGGGGTGAGAATTCAGGATTCCTTCAATCTGACAAGTTAATGTTAGAAATTCCTCATAAATTAATTTAGAATTCCCCACAACTCTTTTGGAATGATATCTAATTTTTTGACATCAGAATGTATTGAGTGGAGATTCTTGCCTCCAAGAGCACCGAATTTTGAGGATTGTGGGAGGCAAGATTTAAATCCAGCCTCCCACAATCGTCAAAATTTGGTGCTCTTGGAGGCAGGAATCTCCACTCAATACATTCTGATGTCAAAAAATTAGATAATTCATCACCAGGTTTTGTAAACAAATTGTATAATCTTTTAAGCTCTGCATTTGCAACTACAAAATTTTTAGCTTTGTCACTAAGCATTTTTTTGTGATTTATCTCTCCATGTAAAAAATCTCTTTAAAGTGGCAATAAATACCTGAGATGTTAATTCACATACCATATCTAAGTGAACAGCTTTCATTACCATACATACATAAATTTTATGATATATTCCTTTTATTTGACCTTTGTACTTAATGAAAAATGGTCCACAAAAATCAACAACAGAACAATTAAAAGTGAAATTTGAATTTACTCTCTCCTTAGTCAAATTGCCCATAATTTGTTCAGCTATCAAAGGTTTGACTTTAAAACAAGTTATGCAGTTGTGGATATTTTTTGACAAATGTTCTTACCCTTTAAAGGCCAGAATTCATTGTGTATACAATAAAGTAAATTTTGAGAATGTAGAAATCTGTAAATAAAACTTACAATATGGATTAGTTTGAAAAAGTTATTGGTTACACCAAAAAGAGATTCAATTATTGTATCGTTTGTAGTTAGAGTCAATGCTGTTTCAGGAAGTCTTTTTAAATGCCTGTAAGTACTCTTCATCAGGTGGAGCGTCAGGTGCACTACTACACTCAACAGACTCTTGGTAAAGGTAATCTGTTCCATGCCACCCTGCTGAGTTTGATCCGATTTGATCTGGACAAACTCCTCTTAAAAGGAGATCTGCAGGATTGGTAGCAGTGTTGATCCATCTCTAGCAGAAGTTTTTTGTGAGTTCTTGGATTCGAGAAATACGATTGGAAACAAAAACTTTCAGTAAATGTGGTGAAGAATCAATCCAAGTGAGATCATCTTGCACTACACCTCCATTTAGCAAGCAATCATTTAAGGAAACTCCAATAGCAGAATGTCAAGATGCATTGAGAACTACTCAAAGCTTTGTAGTTTTACTATCAGCTTAATAAACCCTGTGGTGAGGCAGAACATATTTTGAGTGATGAGAATTTACATATTCTTCCATATGTCCTTGCTGTTTGGATTCTTCCACACAATTGGTAAGGAAAGGAAGGAGTAAAAGGAAAACATTTTCGAATTCAAACACAAACGTCTCTTTAGACTTAATTTTCAGTTAGCTACCGTAATTTCGCACGTATAGTCCGCAGACACGATTTTATATAAAAAAATTTTCAAAAATCGTTAGATAGTCCGCGGACTATACGTCCGAAATTACGTTATTTTAATACGGCAATATTAATGTATTTTAGAAACAAAGAACTAAGTATAAATAGAAAAAAAGTACTTCCTTACTATTATACCTTCAGAAATAAAACGCTAAATACAAATAAAAAACAGTGCTTACTAAAATTAATCATATATTAATTAATCACACATCCCCCCCCCCACTACATTAACGAAAACCTTCAAAGTCCGATTCATCGGTATCAGAATTAAACAGTTCTAATATATTTTCGGGAAGAGTGTCCGAAAGTTCATTTTCATCATCACTATCTTCACTGTCAGTGATTTCCTTGCTTTCACTAACAATCCCGGCTTTTATAAATCCCGATCGGATGGTGGACACTTTTCCAGGATTTATCGATACATTCGGCAACTTCAGTGTATGAAGCGCGTCTCATATTTCCTCCTTTTGTACAAGTATGTAAATCTTCCGACATCCAGTTCTCCCAGTAAGCACGTACGTGGGACTTGAAACTTGTTTTTTAAATTTCAACGATTTTAACCGTGAACAACCAGCGTATAATCCGCACTGGTGGATAGTCCGCAGCTTCAAAAATTCGCATTTTAAACACAGATAGTCCGCGGACTATACGCGCGAAATTACGGTATATCAAATGGTTCTACTAATTCTAAATTATTCTTTATAGGAAGTTTCACTATATATTTCCCATTTTTATCCCTTTGATGTGTGCTAAAAAATGCTCTTCACAGTCTATTGCTTCTTTATTTTTCGAACTGGGTAAATCTAAAATAGAATCCAATTCCCAAAAATTTTCTCTATTGCATTTTCTTGAGTAAGAAATCCACAATGTTGTGCCTCTGGAATATCCTCAATGGCTATACTGCACACATAACCAAAAACAGATTCTTTAAATGTTAAAAGAGTGATCCACTGTAGAAATTTTACCCTCTAGTAGCAGTTCAAAGAAGAGCTCTGCCCCTATTAATAAATGAATCTTTCCTGGCTTAAAAAATAAAGCATCAGCCAATTAATTGAATGTCAGATGGAATTTCTATTTTATAGATATCTAACGATGTTGATGGCAAAAAATCAGTTATCTTTGGTACAATTAAGAAATCTACTCCCGTATTAAATTATCTATTTTCATTAGTTATTTGCAACTGAATTTTTTTTTTACAGCAACCACACAGCCAGAAAGACTGGAGATTGGAATGCTTACTTTAAGCTTTTTAAAACCCAACAAATCTGCAAAGTTTGATATTACATAACAGCAATAACTGCCCATATCAAATATAGCACGAGCTTTCACGAGTGAACCATTACTGCTTAAAATGTAAACAAGAAATCTAGCTACCACAATTTTCTTTTTCTACAATGCAAAGCATGACATACTTTTTTCAGAAGTATTTGATTCCTCATTCTTTTCTCCTGAGTTGTTTGTTGCTATTTCCTGCAAATAGGGAACAGGGTCTGGAGTTTGTTCACCCCATAGGTTTGACTCCTTAGGAATGGTGTTTTGAATTATAAGTAGTACACTTGTATTTTGAATGGCATACAGCAACTTTATGGGAACCAAAACAGTTTTCAGATTATTTTTTCTTACAAAGGAGTATATTTTATCCGGTGTAAGGTTAAGGAAATTATCACATCTACAAAGTGCATGAGCCTTTTTTCATAATAAGCATGATATATTATTTACACTTGGAGATTTAAAACATAAAGATTTCGCATTGTTTAACCTTTTAGAATATTTTGGCTTAACAAGATTATGTCAAAAATTATTTAAAAATTAATGTTTTTTTTTTTTAAATATATTAAATTATCAGATTCTGGAACTTCAGCATTTACAAGTGATAACTCATATTGCTTACATGTCTCTATGGCTAGCTTTTGTAAAACAATACTTAACAATAACACACTTGACAATTTATCTATTTCAAAATTTAATAATTTTATGTCTTTTGAGGATATTAGAGTTAGGTTTTCATAATTATATTTTTAACATGTAAATCCACTACTATTCATATTTTCATAACGCTCACCAAGAGCTTTGAAGGGATATTGTAGGAATCATCCACAGTTTCAATGTTATTTGCACACAAATGGAAAAGATTTTTAATTTCAATTAAACATTCATTAACTTCTATTAAGTTTTGAAATTGTACTTAAATTAAACTCCACTCTTCAAATTTTCCAGAAAAAACAGGAAGTGGAATTTCTGGCAATTTAACCATAATATTTTTAGAGCAATCAGTTTTACAAGAATTACTAACACTAAATTTGTTACTTTCAACAGAACTTTCAGTTTTACAATTATGAAGTAAGGATGTAAATCTTGCCCTTAAATCTTGCAAATCAAATCAGTAGCCGCTAGAGATGACTCAATTTCAACTGTTTATAATACAAACTATATTGGAATTAGAAGCATTCAAGTACAACCATATGCGCTCATGCCATCATGTGACCTTATACAGGAACTAAACAATTCTTTGTGAACGTAACAATGGCTCTATATCTTTTTGGCATGGAACATACTAATATCACAAGAACCTCTTTAATGACCATGAGGTTGAAAGAAAATATCAAAGCTTTAATTGAGTTAAGTTTGTTTGAAGGCTTTTCTTCGAGATATTGTAACTAATTTTAGGCTGCAGATTCTTTATAAAATTAAGATCTGGAGACTGTCCTGGTCAGCTCATTCTATTCACAGTATTGTCTTCGAACCATTTATAGATTACATTTGCAGCGATATGGAGAATTGTCCTCCTGACAATCAATGACAGATCTCCAAATGATTTCCCGCTGTTGGTAGCAATTTATTTTGTAAAAAATTCTGTATTATTTTGCAATATTTCCTGATTTTAACCTGTTCTTCTTCGAAGTGAAGTCTTTTAACAACATGAGAAGAGATGCAGCCCCATGTCATCACTTCCATTGTTTTCTTTATTGTGGGCTTCAGACATTAGGGGCTGAATGGCCTTATGAATTTCGTCTTAGGTACTATTCTGGTTACCTGAAACGGACAACTGACTTTTATCAGCAAATAAGCCATACTGTCTACAATGAATGACCCTTTGCCTGTGCCAATCAGTCAGAAATGATTTTGGATGAGCTTTGAAGCCTTGTAATCCAATTTCCAGCAGTCCTCCTCTCACAATTCATGGGCCCACATTCATATTTGATGACAAAATCCATTGTTTCAAAATCTGTGGTGAATTTAGCCATTTATTTGAAGTGAAATTGTGTGTAATACCCTGTGTCTTCACATAAGGGTGTTTTTTCGGATCATCCAGATCGCTTCCTGTTTGCAATAGAAATTGTTTCAGAATACTTTTTCAATGTTCTCATGACAGTGTGAAGTCCAAATGTTACTTCAGTAGCAAATTGGCACATATAATAACCTTCCTCCTCCAAAAGTATTATTGTGTCCTCAATTATAACACAAAAAGGAAAATTTACACATAAATCCAATATTATTCCACCTACCCACTTCAAATTGCAATAGATAACTACTTTCAATACACTAAAACATTCTGCACATTCTATATTTTCAACTTTTCAACACTAACAGCACTCTAATTGGTTGGAATAATTGAGCATTTAATTGGTTGAAAAATACAATAACTTGTTACATTTGTCTTCTGCTTGTCTTATCATGTTTTTCCAAAATATTGATAAAAGTACTTACTTTACATAAATTCTACAAACAGATTTGAAATCAACATGAAAAATACATTAGAACCAATAATAATAGTTGAGATAGTACAATAAATTCGAAAGAAAAAAAAAGTCAAACATGAAAACTAGGCAAAAGTGTAATTTGGGTGGGGGGTGCCACCACTGTAGATCTTCGGATATCACCCCCTCGGGTGTGTCACACCCAGCACATGCATTTCTGAATACAGGAGCACCCTTTAAAATCTTACTTCTCATATGGTGTATTATCATAGTTATGAAGATGAAAGCAATTTTTGAAAATCTTAATAGATACAGAATTTTCAGATGAAGAAAGTTTTTGAAGAATCAAATGAAGAATACAATAGCAACCATGATTCCGCCACTGAAATCGACAGATTTAGTAGAGGAAGATGCGGACATTATTGAAACTTATTGCTTTATAGAGAGATAGAGGAAGGAAGAAAAATTCCGCTTATATGTTAATGAGTTACTAGAAAAAAGCATTTGTTTGAAACTCCCTGGAAATGCATGAATATTAAAAGATATTATAGCTTCTTTAGAGGCTTAGTATGTACTGATCTCCTTTAAAATAATTCAATATTTAGTAAAAAGCACAAATATTTTTATCAAATCCATAAAAGAACTTTTCCCAAGAGAGGAATGCAAAAGAGACCAAAGAAACTGAAATAAAGGCATTTGTTGTATGTAATATTATATCTTTGTGAAGTACACAAATCATCACATGTTTTGCAAGTGATGAAAAAGATCTTTGGACAATCGACACACTGAAATAGAAATATTCCACACAACTATGTCGGAAAGTCGTTTTAAATTTCTGATGAGATGTCTATGTTTTGAAGATATTAGAAATCATCAGAGCCGGTAAAATTTAGATAAGTTAACTCCAATTGTTTGAAATTTTTTTGGAAAACTGTCAAAAATCGAAAAATATTGGTGATTAAAAATATAAATGAAAAATTGGAATCATTTAGAGAACAATGTACTTTTTGGCAATATATGCTAGAAAAACCATCAAATTATAGAAAAAAGGTTTTTGCACTAGTCGATCCGAGAAAATTTTATACTTGGAAGATAAAAGTTTACACTGGTAAGGAGCCAAAGGGGCAATTTCAAGTAGATAACAGCCCAGTAGTGTTGATAAAAGGCTAATTGAATCATTTAGAAAGTAATTTAACAGTAGACAACTGGTATACATCTTTTCCACTTTTACAAAAAAAAAACACTATTGTTGGAACCATGAGAAAAAAAAGAAAAATGCCACCAACATGTTTTACATCAAAGAACAGAAAAGTTCACTCATCTTTCGTTTTCTAAAAACACAACTGTTTCATATACACCCCAGAAAAACAACAATGTTCTACTTTCAATAATGCATAATGATGATACCATCTACAGGTGAATTAAAAAAACCTGAAATAATAACTTTCTATAATTTGGCATTGTTGATGAAATGGCTGCAAATATATTCAACAGCTAGAAAATGTTACAGTTCACCTGCAACATTTTTTACGTTGTTGAATGTTGATTCGATAAATTTGTGAATTATATTCTTAAGCACTCAGAAATCACCTTCACAATATCGAACCAGGAACTCATTTTTGAAATGTTTGGGATTTTAACTTACTTAAGAATATAAGAATGTAGGAGCCAGCAAGCAACACTCCCCAGATATTTAAAAGAAAAATTGGGATGAACGGAAATGATAAGACTAGCTGTAAAGGTAAAAGAAGTGTATAAAAGATGTACTGAATATTCCCTAATAAAAAGGACAGAAAAACTAAATTTACATTTGAAAAGTATGATAAACTTATATGTATGGAGTACATGGAATGCATTGTAGAAAATGTGCAAATTTATTCATACAGTATTTTAAAATTAATCTTTACTATTGTACTCCCAATTTTCTTTCTTTTTTCATCTTTCAAAACAGATTTTATAGTAAAAATAGAATGTAACACTCTTGGGTATTGTTCATTTTTTTTCATGTGATCAATGCCAGGTTTAACATGTTTGCATAAAGTAATTGATAAGGGAGTTTTATTTCCCAACTCTAGAAAAAATTTTAAAAAATGGGAGATATTATAATAATATGAATGGTTAAATGCAGTTAGTTGTGAGAAAATGATTTGCAAGATACCCAAATTTTAGCTATTTTTATTTCTCATGTTTTCAACTTTCTATATTCAAAATTTCAAAAAATTGCCTCTAAATGGCTCACAAAATAATCAAAAGTAACTTATATGGCCCAAAGTTGCTCAGGTTCAACAGATGAACTTTTAAAAATTAGGATAAGACAATGAGAAGATTTATATTGCTCCAGTTCTAAAGAAATCAACACAAAAGGACAATTGCATCTTGAATATTTTAAAAGAAAATGTTCTGGCTCTGAATTCATTAACCAACAAAAGACAGCATTTAATTACATAATTTATTTCTGAATCAATCTATTTTTTCTTAGAAAAATAAGGTTTCCAGATTCACCAAAACTGCAATGCTATAAGTGAATTTTCGCAAAACACGTTCAGGTTCAAGGAAAAAATTCAGCATTTAAATAATGCTTCAAATTATCAAAGACTTGAAATACATGGATACACATGTATTACAACACCACAGATTTATTGGAAAAATGTACCCCCTGCCCAAATGAGTTAAGAGTAGAGCAATAAACAAAGACAGTCTTAATTTTAAAAAGAAATTGATTACTTATTCATTTGAAGGCTTCATTGTGCTTTTCCTTGTGATTTTAAAATATTAATAACCATTTAAAAATTCTACACAAAAAATAGTTGAATGAACATCACCTCAAATAAAATACATCCAATATTAAAAATTTAATTTATTCCAGAATATTTCTTATTTTTAAATTTAACCATTCAACAGAAGGTGCAACAAATTTATACCTACCTCTTAATGTGGTATCAAAACAACTGGCCAAGTAAAATAAATTAATGAAAAATTTATGTCACAAGTGGTCAAAATACAACTTACAGAGATGATAGTCAACATGAGTATATTATCCAGACAATATACCAAAATATCGGGGGGGGGGGGGGATTCGACATACAAGTGGTCATGTCTGAAGAATCTATTGAAGTAATCCTCAGTTTATAAAACTTTTTAGGATTAAAAGCATAACTATGGTCTACTGATGTACATAATAGGATATTCAAAAATTAGAGCTAAAAAAAAGATTTACTTTATTTACTCATTGGTATTAATATTATGAAGAATTTGTCATTGCGATATGAATATCCTGAAAAAAAAAAGGATTTACTTTATTTACTCATTGGTATTAATATTCTGAAGAATTTGTCATTTAGATATGAATATCCTGAATAAAGCTATTAAGTAAGTGTATGACTACATCAAATATTAACATATCATTATAAATCATGTCTCACTTAAAAGTTATCAGCTTTTTTATTGCAATTATTTTGTATTAATTATTAAGCTTATTTATTATGTATTAATTCTGAAAATGTATACCGAATGATTGATAAAATGTGAAGCATTTCCAAAATGTCCAGCATCAACTGTATATTTGCAATTTTCTTCTCCATAATCCAAGTCAAACAAGTAGGAGCGTCCAACATAATCATATATGTTGCCCCTCAATTCTGCCTCTTCAGATGTCAGAATCTATAAAAGTTAAAATGAAACATATAAAATATCAAAAAATGAAATTAAATTCTGATTTTAAAGAGTATTGAAGGATTTTTTTTACAATTTTTAAGATAAAAATTACAAGTTAATACACAAAAACTTTAGATATAAATTTATTCTTTAAAATTTTGATAAACTTTTCTGATATTAGCATATTATACAATTGAAAAATCTCGTCAAATAAAAAAGAAACATCACCATATGCTGGAATATGCAGCATATGGTAGAAAAACTTTCCCACACATGTTTACAATACAATAATTTTGTTTGCATTCTCAAAAATTGTTTTATAGGCTGTGCCGTTTCCTCACATGTTCAAACATAATTTTGTCAGGCATGCTCAAAAATATTGTTTATGGTTTGTTATATTTTCCCCTTATTTCATTGTGATAAACAGGTTAAAATTTGCAATCCTTTTCTACAGAAATAATGCAATGGAATATTTCCAAAAATATTCTTATACTTAAATACTTGAAAGATTATGAGGATTGGCAAAATGGAAAAATAAGAAACATTACAGAACTACACAACATTTAGATTTGTACTTATGTGAGTTTATGTGGCATGGTATAAGGAGTTTATGTGGCACAAGCATAAAGATTTATTTGTCATGATTTTGAAAGCAATCAGGGTGTTTTGGCAACTGCAATAATGGAGCCATTTTTTTTTGTTTATTATGAATGTACATGTTTTTAATACAATATTTAATTTTTCTAAATCATCACTTACTTATTTATTGATGTGTTAATATGGAAGAAGCATGCACACCAATTTATTTAAGTGCATGTACAGAAATGATGAAGGCATTTGGTAAAATTGGTTGGCAGTATAATATACAAGTTCCGACCTTTTTTCAGAAATCGCTTACTTCAGTAGTTTGCTATTTTGGATTATTTATAAAATGTATAACAAATTCAGTAATTTTGAAGAAAATATTTTTTTGTGCAGTGTACCAATTTTTTTGGCACTTCAGTGTATATACACAGTTGCAGGTGTCTAACAAAATATGATACAAATGTAATAAATTATTCTATAAAACATATATATATAGTCATGTTAATGAAAAACTCCCAAAAAATAAGTAAATAAAAAATACTGCTCCATTTAAAATATTAACAGTTTTGAATCCACAATATACTATATAGAAATATAATTTACTGCTATTAAACCACCTGTTTGCTCCCAATTTCTTTGTGTTAATCCCCTTTTCATCATTTTTAATGGCATATCTTTCAAACAGGAAAAAAAATAAGTGATGTATTTGCTGAAAAGTTAAGTTTTTCTCTGGTGACCTTTTATAATCTTTAAGTTTAAATGTTGTGATAATATATAACACCTGTTTTTCATATTCTATGCATTATATTGGAAAATGAAATATTCCAGTAGATTTAGAATGAGAAGTTGTAAAATATTTTGTTTAAGTAAGTTGCAGATTTGTACAGAAGGATAGACTTGGTAAAATATAAAAGTATAGTTTTAAAAATTTATACAAGATTACATTTCAATGAAAATAGACTGTCCATTAACTTGGTACTGAGAAGCAATATGAGAGTTTATTGGGGATGAACCTGATTATTTCAAACCATGGTCAAGTAATGAGGATGACTAATGAGCCATCACCCCCACTTTCCAAATTTCCATACCATAGCAACATTAGGAGTCTGAGCTTTGACAGATTTAATATGAATCAGCCCACTGATGAAGTTCCTGCCAAGTGTTCTTTACCTTGTTTTCTGTTACACTACTTGTTTCCTTTAAACATTTCATACTGTCACTTTATTGATTTCGCACCATGAGGTTTGCTTCCAATGCAATTTCGAAAACTACACAGAACATTAATGAGCAACTTCATTCTGGAAAACAAAAGCACACATTGGACTTTCTCTTGAACTGATGCCATTTTGGAAAAAAATCATGTCTTACTTACAAATTTTCCCACAAGTCCTTCTTGAAGGAGCATTCATGCAGCATACTGTACACAAAAAAACTACTAAAACTGAACTAGTACATGATGACACAGTTAAATTAAATTAAATGGTTACTTTGTAAAGAATTCTTATAATCATAGCATGACTTTTAATTCACCTAATATATAAACTCTAACATTTTTGATAAGTGATTATACTCACCACACAAAAAAAACCCATCTCAATCAAATTTCTGATAGTACTGCTCAGATTAAGCAGGCATGGGTAAGCTCCAAAATTTAAGACTACTGTCTAACAAGCTTTAAAAGCAATACTTAGTGCTTCCTGATACAATATTCCAAACCCTCTGAAATCAATACTATAACTGTTTCAACACACCTTTTAAATGTTGGACTTTGTATTTCACAGCTTCTAATAAGTTTACTATTGTACATGGAGGTTCATTTTATACATCAGTGATAATGTACATGACTTTCTTCTATATTAATGCTCAAGATTTGATCATAGAAGACACTGCAATCAGGCTTGGGTGATAGCATGTGGTTCCTTACTGACAGTTAAAACATCGCAACTGTTAACTTTAAATTGCATTTGAATGTTAATTCACAATACAAAGATATAATTGAAAACTCTATAGATTAGAATGTTACAGTTCCTTGTTTTCAAAAGATTCAACTTAAAAATATTACATTTCTAAAACAAGAAAATAACTAGGAAACTTACTTCACCAAGGTATTCTAATACAAACTGGTCCTTCTGGATGGTTTCAAGAGTCTTTAAACCCCATCCACAACCATTCGATGTTCTAAAAATAGCCACTTTAACCTGAAAACCAGATTAAGAATTTATATAAATAATTAATAAATAAAAACCAACATACATAAGCGAACACCATTTAAATTTTTTTTTTTTTACATTAGCATACCTTAAACCAATTTTAATTATTTTACCTATGTCAAACCTTATGAACTAATTCTTGTATAGACTACTTTTGTACTTTAACTACACAAAACAGTCAATAAATTCATTTCAAAAAATGAGACTGCTGTTGATAAAGAGGGCACAAGAATAAGAACACAAAAAAAGTACTCTTAACTGTTCCTTTTTTCCCACAAGAATTTGAAATTACATGGTCCATGAAAATTTTTCTCTAGGATTGCTGTTTGTATAAAAATTGACATATTTTTCAATCCTGACGTATGGCTTTAGTCTGCTTATTTTTTACAGTGGCTAACCCAGAAGCAGATATAATATGCTTCAATAACATTTTCAGATATTTCATTATCCAGTCAACTTCATCATTTCATCAAGGAGAGAAGCTTAGCTGCAGCTATTAAGTGTATCAGAGATTTCTTAAAACTGAATTTTTTTACTAACATTTGGCGATTTTATTAAAAATATGCCTCCAAGATTCTGAGTAAAAATACCTCCAATTACAACAGCTGAAATAGGAAAGTCTGTATCAAAAATAAAAAATACTGTACAGTTTTGTGAAAGTCTAAACATATATTAACAAAAAATTTAGCTAATACAATAGAACGTCCTCTTTCTAAATCAAATGAGACTGGACACCGTTCGGATACGCGATTGTTCGAATAACCAAAAACCGAATGCAATCCATGCAGTATATGAAACCGGACACTATACGAATATTGAAAATTATCACATACGGGAAACCTGCTTGAAGAAAAAGCAAAATAGGTGCAAAATGTCACAATTTTACCTTTGTATTGGAAAATAATCACTTATTCTTTTGCTGTACCATTGTACACCTTCGTTTTTTCGCTGCAAGGTCTCTGATTCTCTTGAGCAGCAGTAGTCGAGTAGGAGAGCACTCTAATTGCTGGAAAATACATCATGAAGTCGTCATCAATTGCATTGAGAATTTCGACAGGTGGGTGACAGGGAGCATTATCATGAATCAGTAAATCTTTGCCTGCTTTCCCTTCATGTTCACGAAGTTTCTTGACTTTGAGAATGAAGTCTTTTTCCTAATATTCCACGGAGATGTTTCCCAAATCACACAACTGAAATTCCTCAAAATTCCTCACCTTGGGTTTTCCTGTAACTTTTGGCCTCATGCGAAACAACTTTAGAACATTGCACTGTTCGAAAACGTATCCGAACTTTGGCCTGGTTATTTGACGCTACGGATAATAAACGTTCGGATAAACGACACTCTACTGTATGAATACAAATTCAATTAAAAAATTACCATCTGAAGATCAAAACTCAATTCCATTACATGCAGATACTTTTAGGAAAAATTATGATTAAAAAGTAATCTTTATTCACCTCCCCCCCCCTCCACTTTTCTGCCCTGAAGCATTCAATACCACAAAGCATTTCATCTAATTAAAAACTGAAAATCTTCATTCGATTTAAACGTACAAAATGTAGCATATTTTTCTAGTTCCTACAGCGAGTTTGATTCCTCTCACTGTAAACAAATGTGTTAACAAGTAGAAATTAATAATTAATACTTCTTTCCAGTTCTCAAGCCCATATGTAGGAGTTCCTAATTTCATTTTAGTCATTAAGATACACATGAATTTAACAATAAAGTTAAAACATTTAAATGCATTAAGTTTAAATGCTTAGTATATAAACAATTTAATATAAATAAATATACATAACTAAAACTTATAGAGGAATTTTCCTCTTTTTCATAATTTTTCAAACTGAATAAAGTTATTGGATCTCATATTGATACTGGATAATATAGAACAGGAGTTGGCAACCTATGGTACAATTCTCATTGGCACTCTGCACTACTCTACAAATTTCTTAATTTTTGAGTGGATCGAAGTTGATAAATTTGTAATGGACCTTATTTGACAAAACATCTTCAGAGTAATGAAGATTTACAGAATTACGAAATAATCTGAAAGATAAATTTACAGCTATTTTGTAAATTATTGAATGTCATTGCTGGAGAGAGAAAATTGCCCGTACTTTGCTTGCTTTTATTTGGTTCTACAAACCTAAGTAAAAAGTCTTTCCTAATATGAAAAATAATATGAGTACACAAAGAAATTGTTTTACAACTGAATGCTCAAAATCGTGACAAATTGAAAGTCACACATTATACCCTTGATTATGCAATATGAAAGTAGAGTGGTGCAAACATTAGGTTCGCCTGAAAATTTTAATTTATTCTTTATTTAACTGTAATGAAGTAAATACATATTTTATATTGCCTAAATCTTATTTTAATAAATTTGTCTAAAAGCACATGTGAACAATATTATATTTTTTATTTTTGTTGAAGGTATAGTTACGTTTTATGCTGTTTATTTTTTTGTTAAGAAATATCTTTAAATGAGATGCAAAACTAATAGATAATAAAACTGTAAATATCGATATTATTGGCCTCTATTCTCAAACTTTGCATGCATCATCACGGAATCGAATTGTTTAAAAAATGTCCTGCAGTGTGGCATGCTGAATCATATTGGTAGATTGGTTTAGTATGCCACAGCTATAAGGTTGACGACCCTTGATATAGAATATGATCCCCTTTAACTATAAATAAACTAAACTCAGTAGCGCAACAACCCATAGAGAGCCAAGGCATACTGTACTCATCTCAATTTTCCTGACCTAGGGCACTGAGGTAAACTATATATAGTGAATCTTTTTTCGTGTTTATGTTTTTTGTGGGACATATCCAATGAGAAAAAATAAGAACGGTGTAATTAAGATAAGAAAAAAAAAAAAAAATGATAAGTTAACATAAAATAACAACTGAAATTAAAAAAAAAAAAAAAAAGTGAAAATTAATGATATAGAAAATAAAAAAAATCATTTAAAAAAATGGTTTTCACTACAGTTAACCATACTAAATAAAATCATAATAAATCTTAGATAACTTTTCGCTTTTAAAGCTAAAAAAAAAAAAAAAAAAAAAAAAAAAAAAAAAAAAAAAAAAAAAAAAAAAAAAAAAAAAAAAAAAAAAAAAAAAAAAAAAAAAAAAAAAAAAAAAAAAAAAAAAAAAAAAAAAAATTTTGAATTAAATATTAAAAAAGAAAAAATATTAACATTATTATTTCTTTGAATACCAACATAACTGAAAATGTAATAAATATTTAAACATAAATGATAGAATTTTTTTTTTTTTTTTTTTTTTTTTTTTTTTTTTTTTTTTTTTTTTTTTTTTTTTTTTTTTTTTTTTTTTTTTAATAATAGTGTTAGAAATAACTCACATGTTGACCATTTTGAACAACTCTGTTAATACAGTCCTTTCCACATTTGCATTTCTTATTGCATTCATATACAGGATATCCAGGCAGCAACTGAAGACGACGATATTTGTTATAAGCAAAATGTGCATCTGAGTCTAAGGGGCAACAAGATTTTCTATCTGAATAACAATCATCACAGTCACAGAATGCAACAGGTTCTTCACAAATTTCAATGTCATTAGCCATATAATCAAAAATGAACTGAAATCCATCTGGTGCTATCTCTAAATCAACATTGTTTTCTACTTCAATATAAGGAGACGGATTATAATAGTTAAGATTTTTTTCCCATTCTTTAAGATTTAGCAACACACATTTTCTTTTTTCTGAAAATCTCATAAGTTCCAGCAACTTGTTTTTTATTTTAAAAAGTTTTGCATGGGGTATTTCAAAAACTTTTTTGACTTTCAACCTTAGCTGAGTAATAGTGGTATTATCACAGCGATCTTCTGAAGTATCACTGATAATATTACATAATTTTGTAAGAGTTAAAAAATCGTATGGTTTACGAGTTGTAAGATCACTAATGAAATGCACAAGCATGTCTTTAGTTAACTGAGGAGATGACCTAAAAAGAAAAAGAATAAGCTAATGCATTCATACAAAAAAAGGCTGTTAAAAATAATCAGTTATTTTAATATAATTATTATGAGAACAAAAACAAATACACAACATTTTCATTTAAAATGTACCTTGAGGGCTGAAAAAGAATATATAACCCAGTTTTCTTTCAAAATTTTAAAATTCTTTACTTTCTGTCCTTAGACTATTCAAAATAAATTTTGAATGGAATTTCTCTTTTTTTAAAAAAATATTTTACCTAAATATGTACAAGTTCATATGCAAGTTATATATCATAAGTTCTCCAAGATGTCAGAATGTGAGTGAAATAAAAGCTAAAATTTCTAAAAAGGTTCTTTTTTTTTTAAAAATATAAATCAAATAACATTTCAACAGGAGACCCACATGTGTTCTCTGTGTCTCCAGTCATGGATACATCCATCATGAACTGGGCACACAAAACACTCAGCTGAAAGAACTCGATGTCTTTCCTTTATCCAGTTTTGTTGAGTGCACACTGTCTCCATATGTCTCTATGCTGCAGTCTCAAGAATTGCATCAATTGCCACTATATACAGTCAATGCTGTTCCAAACATCCTCGTACTGCCTGTGCTGATACTTGTGCTAAAAACACTCACAGTCCATGACGTGGCTGTACATTACCCCAAGGACCTGAGAAATGTCTGTCCTCTCAGGTGTAAGAGGCAGGAAGTCATTGGATTCAGACCAATGCAACTGGTAGTATCACAGAACATAAGCACTCTCCATGAGCCCCAATTTTGCAACTATCAAATTCCAGCACTCATTAGTAGCCATTTCTCTTTATGTGAGGAATACCTCGATCTTCTAACAAACAACTAACATTCAAAAGCTATTTCAACATGAGAAACCCACTGGGTAACTTTTCTTTTATACTAAGTTTGATACGACATTTCGGCATCATTCAATTGCATATCAAACAGCATTTTCTTTTTTTTCACACAAATGTGATATGTATTATCCCTTCTTCATGGTGTTGCAATTTCAATGGGCAGTTAAAATAAAAATATAATTACAAGAGTGGGCCGAAAAAAATATTTTTCTTTTCCACTTACTTTTAGTCTAGCAGAGTTGAAAATTAAAAAGAAAAAACTCAAATTAAAAAAAATAACCCTCTGCTTATGCATCACACTTGAAGTTTTGAAAAATGGAGGGGAATTTTGTGTCACTTTTTTATAATTATTTAAATAACTAATATGTAGCTATTTTTGTAAATTTGAAGTTTGTGGTACGAAGAATGAGTAAAATAAATCGAAGCTTGTAAGTATAAAGCATTTATAGTTCATTTATAAAGCTTTAAATAACTTTTTTTATTATTCACCTTTAATGAACAAAATTTTTGATATACATATTTTGTGCTTTGAATATTTTAACACATGTAAAACTATTACTAAGCATGTAGTTTTTAACACTATCCAATATTTTTATTCAAACAACATACGGTAAAATCCGGTGTATAACATGCACTTTTAACACAAAAAATTAGACTGAAATTTACAGGTGCACATTAGACGGCTAGTATAAAAATGAGAGCTTCATAAAAAAAAAGATGTGCATAAAAAAACTTAAGACTTCTGCAAAGATTGGAATACTGTTTATTTAAAAGAAATATCATACCTTATGAACTTGAAGGGTTGTTTTCCTAGAAATATACTATTTTTTTCAAAATCCTGGGGTAATACTTCAGATAAATTGCTTTAAAACATAATAACATTGCTAATGTACATTGCTGGTTATTTTGTAAAAAAAGGGGGTACGTGTTATACGGCAAATATACCTTAAAATTAAAAAAAAAAGCCTGAAAATATAGATGTGCATTATACACCGATGAATGTTATATGCCAGATTCTGCAGTACTTTAAAGCCAGATTTTTTAGAAAATTTGAGTTTTGGTCTTGATGGAAAAAATCGGCTTGAAGATATTGTCTCTTGCTTTAGCACACTGTTTTTAAAATGGTTCTGTCTTAAATTTGACAAGAGTGTTCAAAAACTTGAGTAAGATGGGGTAGCTGGGGGAAATGTCCCTTGAGTCATTTATAAACTTAACTCCATAAACTAAAAAACAGATTACACAATTGTAACTGTAATTTGATCAAACTCCATGACAATTATTGTGTGATCAAAGATGTTATCTTAAAGTTGATTTTTATTTGCCACAGGTTTTTTGCATGTTCCAAACTAGAAACTGCTAATTTATATATTTGTATTCTGCAAGTCCAGACATCCAAGTTTTCATACATTGAACTCTAATTCGCAGAAATATAAAACATAACTCAATCAAAGGAAATTGGTTGATATTATGATAATGAATGAAATAATGCATTCATAGAAAATTGAATTTTTTGGCAAATGCAATCCACAACAATTGGACATTTATATGTTTATATCAAAAAGCAGAGCTGATTCTCCCTTATGAAAATGTCAAGCTTTTTATGAATGAAGCTCTGTTTATATCGTGATGGTAGGCCTTCATTAAATATATAAAGTGTCCGTAAAATATGACTACACTTTCAAAAACCAATTAAAAATAAACAAGGATTTTTACTCAGTTTTTACATTCCATAAAGAAATAATTAAAAGTTTCTATAAATGGGAACTGAGAACTAGATGGTGCAACATCCCCGTTTTGCAACATTCTTGTTTAAAAATGGCTTCACCACAAGAACAAGTGTCAACTGTAGAATGGTTTATCAAACTTAAATCTGCAACACATGTACAACGTTAATGGGGCACCACCATACTGGAGTTTGAAAGTGAAAAAAAGTTCCCCAAGTTGATGTATGGAGAGGAAGTCTAATACTGTAACCACCTAGATCTCTAGATAAAACACCTTCGTAATTCTTGAACAGACATGTGAAAAGCATTACTTGCCAATCATTAATTAGTGACACTGATGAAAAGAAAAGTAAAATTACAGTGGCCATTCAAATTGTTGATCCTGTAATGCTTCATAGAAAGTGGCTAGAAATCTTGCACAGACTCAATGTGTTGTGCACCACCAATGGTGCAAACATTGAAATTGTGCAATAAAGCGCTGTATAAAATCATTGATATTGTTTTTATGGAAGAAAAAAAACTATCTTTATATATTTGGTTTTTTGTAATTAATATTTGAAAGTGTAGTCATAATTTTTGGACACTCAATGGTACTTATTAATTAGCTGTACTGATTGAATAAAGGACAAAATGAGTAGGTGAATTGATTGAAAATAACTTCATTTTAACACTGCCCAAAACAATTAAAGAGTATTGGTAATCTTACATAAAATAACGGTAAAAGCATTTTTTTTCTGCCAAAAATTGAAGATATCACAAATGGTAATTTTTCCCATTTTCAAATTTCAGAGTATGCAAATTTCTAGTTTGACGTAAAAAAATGCTTTAGTGGCAGTGAATGAAATTTGGCTTTTAATTTAATGAAAGACAAAGGGGGGGGGATGCCTGACATTCAGCAAACGTATTGTTTTGATGTCTCAACAAAGTTATAAAACAAAATCAGAAGCATAGAGTTGTTGGACAGTTAGAAGGGGGCCAAAACAAGCTGAAGTAGCAGAAGCCACTGGAGATTCACAAAGTGTGATTTTCAGGATCTGGAAACGCTTTTTGGAAACTGGAAATGGGGACTGAAGACCAGGGCAAGGTCATAGACGTGCAACAACGTTTGATGATTGATATTTAGTGCTAACAATTCAGAGACACCGAAATATGAATGTCACCCTTCAATACCTTTGCTTAACTACAGACACCACAGTTTTGACACAAATTGTATGAAACCAGCTCCATGCAGTAGGTCTTTATTTATGCTTCCTGACCAATGTTGAGTTACATTACCAGCAAGACACCGTCACACAGTGGGCAGTTTTCACGATCTGGCGCACAGAAACCCCAAAAGTGAAATTGCGCAAAAAAACAACAACACACAATTTATGGTCCTCTTAGCCATGTTGTAATCAGTTTTCATCAGTACGCAAATAGAAGTCTCCAATCGTCAACATTTTTTATCAGAATTGATGTGGCTACGAGGAACACCTGCGAGCCTCATTTTACAGTTGAAAGTTCTATCATTTTGACTAAACAAGATTTTGAGCTTTAGGCGTTTTTCTTTGAAAATACATGCCATGGGTAAATAATTTCCTTATTTTATTTTCAAATTAGGGACAAATTTGATTAAAAGTTGTAAAAACACAATATTTAGCACAGTATGTAACTCCCACAAACATATGTTGGTTTTTTGTGTTTAATGAACAAGAGCTTTTGAGATTGACACAGATTTATCACTGTAACACTTAAGTTACATAAAGTAGATGTTGACACTTAATACCAAATTTAGCTGCTATCTCCAGCAATCTCTGACGTTATGATTTTTTTTCAGCATTGGCCGTTGGTATTGTTGTAACCCTTGTTCAGCCTTCTTATTTCTCTCCATAAGAGGGTACGCATGAGCTGCCATATGTATTTTGGTAACTGAGTAGTCAGTATTTTTCACACAAAATAGACCACTACTTTTCATCACATCAAAGGGAAACATTTGTAAAGCTGAAAATTGAAAAAAATCAAAAACCAAACCTCTTTTCTCCAACCCAGTACAGTGATGCTAGATGACTGTTTACAGCTGCAGTTCAGTTTTGTCATTGACAATGATAGGTGGAAAAATTTATAACTGACTGGCACATTCATCTTCTCAAAACTATCACTTGTGCCATTCAAAGCCTAGCACCATGAATGACCCAGAGGCTATGAAAACTAGGAAAATAGTTGCAGATAATAAGAAACTGTGCATATCGGTTTGCACACCTGGATCAAATGTTTTGAGTTATTTCAGTATATATCTTACAGGTTGGATATCAAAACATGGTCCATGAGGAAGGAGTATAGACCTGCAGTGGATGCACGAAAAATTTCGGTTCCTAATGGGACTTTTGGTGGATGCTCCACAAATATGACAATACTACTAAAGCATTCTTCTGGGACCCAGTAATAGCCTCATCAATTATAGTGATTGATGAATTCCTGATTAGAAAACTTCATATGGTGCTGACCACCATAGTTGTGGGCACGAAATTGACGTACAGAAATTCAAAGAATTCTGCCTGGCAACAGCTAAGCTTTATGCAGCACTATATGCTTGGTACCACATGCCTCAGAGCTTCCACACAGTATTGATAAATAAAGGTCTTGTCAATGATTATTTTTTACTGATAGGACAAATGTCGGGAGAGGCGATAGAGGCCCGGATCAAGGGTTCAAATTATATTCACGAGCATCAATCTTGTAAATTCCAAGGTCCACTTAGCAGTAATTTATTCTTGATCAAATTCAAACCTGATATAAATTTGTCGTGATCTTACTAATCATGTTCCTTGATAGAAAACAGAGAAGAGTGCCCAATTTACATTAATTATTATAATTTTTTATCATAGGGTGTAATTATGAAGACATTAAAGTCATAAAATAATTTCTATGTACCAGATCAAGAAAACTGCCCACTGTGTGTTGTGCCCGCAGGGAGTGGTGGGTAACAACACATGTGAACTAGAGAAGAAATGAATGGCACAATATTCTTTTCTCTGACAAGTCTATTTTTCTGTTCATCCTGATAATAGGCATGTATTCATCTAAAGGAAATATGGCATTAGAAATAATTCTGCATTTGCACAAGAAAGTATCAGATTTGGCGGTGGGGAAGCGATTGTCTACACTGGCATCTCCCTTGATAGACGCACTGATTTCCACATTATTTGTGTTTCACTTCAAAATTGCATTAAGAAATTTAAAGGTTTTTGATAAGGCGAGCAAAGTTTTTATTTAAAAAATTTTAAACCAACATATTTACACAACCATACAACCAACTAAAATTAACAGGAATGATTAGGTACTTATATATACAAAGAAATATTAAACGTCACATATCTACAGTGCAAAGTACACACCCAATCAGCAACACAATGACATCATCACCAGTGCGAACGAAAATTTGCATGTTCCTCTATGATGAACATGCAAATAAAGTTATCACGCAACTTGTGTGTTAATCTAAATTCTAGAGAGGGCACAAGATCCTAAATTAAATGGTTTTTCGAACAATTCGAAATGGAGCTCTGACTGGCTTGTTGATATAGGGATGAGATCCTCAGACTTATTAAAAGGGGTTTTATTTTCCAGGATCAGGGGAAATTGCTTCTGTACTTGTATTCCCGGGAATGGCACAGGGCTTGAATAATCTCTGAGGTAGCTATTTTTGAAATGAATATGGATTTCAACCTCAGATATAAATTTTAGCTGACCGTAATATGCTGATTTACGATCGTTCACCTCTAACTTCCTGGATGGAGGAATGTTCCCTAACCCCAGTAGTAGGATAAGAGAATAAGTACCCCCCCCCCTGTAGGGTTGGTGCAAATTTTTTCTGCTAGCCATGGGGAACTATTTGTTTCAATCACTTTCTGTCTGTCAACCAAACTTCTTTTAGTAAAAATATTGTTTTTAAAGGAATCACTTTTTGTAGCCTACCAGCACAACCAATCTGATCAAAGTTCCAAGATCTTGGTTTATGTGGACAACATAAGAACTAATACTAGTAAATATTATTTATTTCATTCGTTTTGTTTTTCAATTCCTATTTTCACTCTTTCCCTATATATATATATATATACATATATCTTATTCAAATTTTTAATCATTAATAAAATACTTTTTATTCATCCATTCACGTTCAAATACATTTTTCAAAATTTGTAGTGGATGACACTTGATGTTAACAGTTTTTTCAAATATTAATTCATTAATTAAATTTAAAAATGAATAAATAGTAACAAAGATAATAGTCCAACAGCATATACAGTAAAGAAAATCATTTATTGTGTCCCTGTAGTGCAATGGATAGCGTGTTAGACTTCTAATCCAAAGGTCGTGGGTTCAAATGCCACCTGGGATAGCCTAATTTCTGAGAATGTGATTTCTTTTTTACTACTGTTTTATTAGAATAATTAAATTTAATTAATGAAGAAAAAGTAACAAACAAACAAAAATAGTCCAACACGATATATAGAAAGGAAAATTGCAAGGAAAAGTGCTTTCGATTTTGTCACTTAATATTGTGTTTCTGGAATATGTATATACATATATATATTAATTGTAACTATTTAATAAAAAGTAAATAAAATAAAAATTTTCTTTGTTGACCTAAGTAGGAAATGACTTAAAATTTTTTTTAATTGATTGTTTAAATTTTTTTTTGAAGATTTGTCTTTATTATGAGCTATTTAATTGAATCGGCAATTTGAAAAAGGTAATGAACCACCAGACAGTTTGGGAAAGTATTAGTTTTGAGCAATATCACAACTTTTCTTATTTATTATTTTTCTTAACCAAACTTCTGTGTGAGATTCTTACATAATATTTATTTATATTTATGTAACAATATAGCAATTCCATAAACAAGAAATAGGTTATACAAACAAAATCTCTTAAATACAATATTTAATATTTTTTGCATAAGTAATAGATAGATACTAAAGCAGCAAATAAATTTTCAAGTATTTATATGTATTAATATTTATCTCTTAGTTGTAACAGTAGAGAAATAATTGATTCAACTTCAACTGATTAATTTTCAAATGCATGTAAGTCAGTAAAGGAACATTAATTTTAGTAATTATTTTTTAAATGTAAATTTTTTGATAATTTTAATTTACAAAATTTTTAATTGTATCATTTTTTTAATGTCATAAACAATTTTTGCTTTTTAAGCCAAAAATGATCAATTTCATTAAAAAAATTACAACTTTTAATTTGGGGAAAGATTTTTCTTCTGTGAATATGGTAAAGTTGAAAATAAAAAATCGAGGTCATAGCAGCATCTGCAAAACAAAGTTTGTGAGAGACATATTTATGTATAATAAAACTAAGCAAATTCTTTTATATTGAAGCTTGTAATAATTTCTTTCTTCAGAATACTTCTTTCTGCAAATTTTGTTTTGTTTCGTATCTTAAGCTCAATATATGAATTAGTATTAATTTTTGGATTTATACGAATACTTTTTTAAATGGTTATTATTAATATTTAAAAATAATTTATTTTGAAATTTTTTTGAAATTTTGATGTGTTGCCAGGAATTTTAAAAACCAGGAAATCACTGCAACAATTGGAGAATACTTCATGTTAATGGATGGCAATTGCAGGTCACGTCATGCTAATTTGGTGGATGATTTCCTTTTTGAGGAAGGAATCATACATGTAGGAAAGGAGTGCAAGTTTTCTTTTACTTCTTTTGATTTTTATTGTAAGAGATGGCACCACTAATCGAAACCACGTGAGTTTTAGCTGCGCGATACAATGAGGTCATGTATTTATAAAGGGGGCAGAAAAGAAAAACTGAGAGTTGCACCAAAGCTTGAACGAAGGCAGGTCAGAGGAAATCGGTCTCTCCGTTGTTTTGAAAAAGAGTACGTGTTTTCGGAATCAGTATGGTGCTATCTCGAATTATTTAAAACCCCTTGTAAATAGTAAATGTTTTAGTTGTGTTATTAATAAATTAGGTTATTTTAACTCTGCGCGCTTATTTTAACATTAAAATCGAACCTTCCCCTAGACGCCGTCCCACATACATATAGAATGGCCAGCGTGTTCTACGGACATAAACCCAAGATAGAGTATGTTTGGGGTATTCTAGGCCAGGGATAGCCAACCCATGGCATGGCAGAATTTAACAGTGGCACACAAAGACTAGTTGAAAATTTTGAATATATAATTAAAAATAACACTTTTTTTTACAATTTTATTAAAATGCAGTTGTCTCAAACAAACAAAAATTACAATTTATTTTAAACACACTTATTTAATTGGATTACAATAAAAAATTATCATATCAAGCAGTGGTCTCTTCAAACTTTTTCAACTCACAGAACCCCTAGAACTTGAAGGAACTTTCATGGAACTCCTAGAACTAGAGAATTTTAGTAGAACCTGTTGAGCTAGAAAGAGTTTTTATGAAACCCCATTCCATACACATACTTCGAAGAATATATCTCAAAATAATATTTGAAGTAGTTCCAACTTGTTATAGGCGTTTTATGTAAAGGCAATTAACAAAAAGTATTGAATTTATTATTAATAAATTCTAATAAAACCCTTTGAAGCGCAGAAAAATAAATTCGCTGAATTTTTCAAAATAAAATTATAAATGCAATGTATAAAACCTAAGAACAGAGAAAATACCTTTAAAAAAAATTTAGAGTACATTCCCCCCGATGGGGGAGGTGGTTTCATAGAAGTACCACCGCGCACCTACGACATAATACTCAGATGAACAATATATGATTTGCGTCAGATTTGTAAGAATATTTTTTATATATTTTGTAATAAATTTACTAAAATATGCAATATTAAGTATTAGAATTACTTTTTAAATATTAAATAATACAAAATATAACTATAAGTGATTGAAATCAACTTCAATAGCCAGTAAAGTTTTTTCTTCCATTGTTTCTTTATTATTAAAAAATTAAAACATGCAGTAATAAAGAAAAAATAAACCCCTCCCCAAATCAATGGCAAAACCCCCATAAATTATTAGTTATTTCACTACCTGAGTCAAAGAAAAAAAAAAGGGCTAAATCTCTCACGTGTGCGTGCTGTAAGCCGGAGAAGAAACGGACAATTTTCATGTTCTAGGTGCGCAGTGGTACATATCTGAAACCACCACAAAGTAAATTGGGTAGAGTTGGTTCTTTTCATCATTTATCATACTAAAAATTAGTTATGCTATGAACAGCATATGCAGCAAAAATGTACATACCTTACTTTGAATTTTTGTCTATTTTTATTTACTAAAAAAATCTTTTTGAAAGTGGTTAAAAAAGGCTTTTAAAATGATGCATTTTTCTCACAGAAATAAAAGTTTTCTGTCTCGTGCTGACATCTAGTGTCTTTTATAAGAGTTAAAAGATATGTTTGGGACCAATGGTTCCATTGAAATACCATTGCGCGTTTAGAGATATTTTTTAGAAAATGGTGGTTTCAGAGAGATACCACCGCACGTTAAAGGGTTAACAATATTAATTTGTGATACAAGTGTCACCTATCCATGTATTATAATTAGTAACTGTGATATGTGCTTGCTTTTTTTCACACAAAGTGTCAAAGTCTATGTCAATTGAGATCAAATGCAATTACATTACATATTCTGAGTTTAATTTGTTTTGATACTTTGTTTTTGTAACTGCTTACTTCGAAAAATATATTTGACTTAAATACGATGTTCTGAGTGGCATTAAAATGTTTATAGCTGTGTGAGAAATCCCATGTATTTTGCATGAATTTGTAACCTAAAATTTAAGAGCTGTTCTTGCTTAAATTTAGACTTTAACATTGAATATATTTATGTATGTCAAAATAAGTTTTTCCCTCTTAGCAGACAGGGTTTCACAAGCAGATAAAGGTGCATTTTCCATTTAGAAAACTATTTAGTTGTGTAAAACATTATATCAATGAGAATAAAATCATTTCATGGGAACTCGGGATTGAAAACAACAGAATATTCACAATCTAGTAGGTAGTACATATATAAAGTAAAAATGTTTTAATATTCTTTTATTATATTGTAATATAAAAAAGTTTAAAAAGTGTTTCAAAATAATCATATGAAAAAAAAATTCAGTTTTAATGAATATGGTATGAGCTTTAGATAATTGTAACTATATAAACTTCATAGAGAAAGTGAATTCATTTTGCATACATTAATTTTTTTTCCGATTTTTTTATTGACTTGTGGAACCCCAGGGTTCCATGGAACACAGTTTGAAGACTACAGATGTAAAGAATACTCCTTCCTTGTTGTGTTCTGGCTTTCAAAAGGAAGTGCACTTGTGTGATTTTAAAATTTAAGGGAGCATGTTCTATATCTGGAAGAAAACAATGAACTGCTCAATGAGTGCTTGCTACTGAAGAATGAAGACTGGCTATGGGATTAAGCTTTTCTTATGGATATTATGAGACATTTAAATAATTTAAATTTAAGCTTACAGGGAAAAGATTGCATTTTACTCCTATCCTAGTTGGTCATATATCTTTTATAAACATACTTTTGCACCTTTATCTCTATTTTGAAGGAAAAAACAGGTTAAGCATTATTAAATATCTGTCAAAGTTAATAATGCTTCAAGCTATAATAGATTTAAAAATCAAATATTCATTTTGCAGGATTCATTTAATGCTAGGTTGGATGATTTTCAAGATAATAAAAAAGTGCTGATCTTTTCATAAATCTTTTTCAATTTCTCTACAAGACATTAATTGTTACCCATCTGAAGTCCAAATCGGAATCAATAACCTACAGAACTATACTAGATTTGAAAGCAAATATAAGAAATTTACTTCAACTCAAGCGATCCAAATTATATTGAAAGTTAGAAATTTGAACTGACACCAATTTTTCAAATGTACAAAAGTTGGCTGTCAGATATTGTTGTAGTCTTGGATCAACATTTGTGAATAAATGTTTTCTATTATGAACATAACACATATATAAAATCATAATATCACTGAAAATTAACTAATATACACCTAAAACAACATAATTTTGTTAGCATTTTTAAGAGCTAATTCTAATATAGATGACTTGGTAAAAAAAGCTACAAATTCAAAATCCACATTGAGCGAGTACTGACTGCTTAGTAATAAATTGGAATTAAATGTTTCAAGTTATTCATTTTTATTATGTATACCTAAAAAAGTTTATAAAAATTAAGTAAAAAGTTTATTAACAATAACACCTAACTATATATTCTATTATTTTTAAATTTTCACTACTTCAACTTGTATAAAAAAAATGTTATTTGCGTACAAATTCCATAAGTCAATAAGTAACATTTTTTCACCTTTATTTATCTTTTGTTTGTTGGAAAAGTTATAAGTGGCACACATAATGATTTAATATCAGATAAGTGGCACTCTCACCAAAAAGGTTGGTCACCCCTGTTCTAGGCAGACAAGTAACTGGAACTGAACATTGTTCAAGAACTGAAAAGTGCTCTTCTGGAGGAGTGGGATGGAATACCACAGTTCCTCACTGTTAGTCTCAATGAATCCATGCCTCAAAGATATTCAACATTGCTGGCCATACGGGAAAGCCATACTCCTGACTAAAAATGATTTTCTTTAAAAAAAACTTTTTTTTGTTCCGTGTTTTTTTCCTAGGCACAAATTGTGTTTTCTTACTCTTGTACCCAAATGCTCAATAAAATGCATTTTTTTCTTCTAAACATATTCATTTTTTTTTCTTATATAGCTTACCATGTCTGTCAATCATGTATCAATCTAAATAATTTTCCAGTCATAAGATTCACACACCACCTCAATTTTTTTAGCAGTGTATGTTACCATGAATATGACACATGTCAATGGCAAAATATATTAAGAAAAGGAGAGCATCAAACATGTGAGCTACTAGTGATACTAAAAATTTCAGTTCCCATTATATCAGAATTTTCTTAAAAACCTAACATCAAAAAACATTCTTTTCACTAAAAAAATGAAAAACAATGTCTTGAAGGTTCATTTAATAACAACAAAAAAGCACATTTTAAAAAAAATTATAAAGACTGCTAATTATTTTTTTAAAAAAATTTCCTTTAAGTTTTTTTTACACAAACAAGATATATTTTTAATTTACAAGTTTTCACAATTTTTTTACTTCTTTTTGCTAATATTTTAAAATAAAGACATTGTTAATCCTAAAATTAGTATCACTGGACAGTGATCGCTTGGAGTCTCAGATACAGAAAATGTGATTACATCATCTCTACTTCTAAAAGTTATGGAATAATAAATGACTCAGACAGATTTCCAAAGATTCCCTCATCACACCTATGCATTAGAATGTTGGGTGAAATGATAAATTCATTTTGAAAATACAGTGGCACTGAAGCACCATCAAGATAATTACAAAAGCATCAATAACTGTGAATTTTCCCAAAAATCTAAATTTATAGTACATTATTTGAATAAAAATATTGGATAAATTTATAAACTATGATAAATAATAGGTTTACATAATATTTAAATATTTGAAATATAAAACAAGTTTGACATTTATTAAATTTTGTTCATTAAAGGTGAAAATAAAATATCAATCTGATTTTTTTATAAACTATAAACTCTAAAGCAGCACAAGGGCTATTGGCAATTGACCTTGTAATTTTGAACTTTGATCAAGCAAAGAGGACAACGTCTCGGTTGGCATCTCACTCTTCAAACACCATGTCAGTATTAACCTTGACAGATTTAACATGCATCAACCTGTCTACACAGGAGGCATAGTAGTTATTGACACCCATCCAGTATAAGTGTTACACTGACAGCTGTGACTTAGTGTGTCTGGGTTTGAATCCCAAAGAAGGCATGGATGTCTGTAAATGTATAGAGCTTTTGTACACTATAAATATTCACCAAGCGAAGTGTCCTCTAGTGAGGATGGTGGAAAGGCAAGAGATGGAAGATCCCTTACCACCTTCCAGGGTTTTCTCCTCAAAATTCAGGGTGGAACTGAGCCAAATCATACTGTCACCTGTACTGTGCTCAAAACTACAGCTAAAAATAAATATATAACTAGCCCCTTGCCATGATGAATTCCATGGCCTCAATCTGAGGTTATTGTTGATCAAGTAGGATAAGAGTAACAACACAGATCTTCAGTGGCACCAGGACACATAATGTACCAAAAAGAAGCGTTTTTTTTTCTTTCAGATTTTTACACAAGCACTATATATTTTAAATATATAAAGGGATTTAATTTTTTTTTATTTATTTCACCTCATATTCCAAGCTTCACATTTAATACAACATTATGGTATTCATAAGTTAAATCGTTTTAAAAAATGACAATACATGTTGAAATTTCATCATTTTTCAGAACTCTTCAAGTACAATGTAGGAGAAAAAATATTTGTTTATTTAAATTTTTTTCTCCCATTTTTACTTAGGCAGCCAATAAACAATTTTCCTAGGGTATAATGATCTAAAAAGAAAATATACATATTTTTCCAGTCCACCTTAATGATTATCTTACAGTGAACAGGATTTACATCAATCTTAGAAAAGTCATCATTACTGAATTTTATCAAAAAAATTCAAATGTTTTATTTAAATTTTTTTAATAAACAGAAATGTTTAAGATAGCTCAAAAAGGAAAAAAAAGACTACGATTTTAAACTGTATACATAACATGTTCATAATTATAAATGAGTTTTTAAATATCACAAATTAAATTGTCAGCTAATTTAACATCAATCAACTTCAATGCTTTCTTTTAAAAGCATTTGGAATTAACAGTTTGATTATTTTAAATTCACATAGCCTTGCAGAGAATGCATTCACATTTAATATTTTGAACGCATATTCTTCTGTTCCTCTGATAAATGTAACAGAATTTCAAAAAATACAAAAAATAATTAAAATTAATAATTTGTTAAAATTACTAAAAATGTAAAACCACAACAAAAAACTTAACTTTAGAGTAAAATAAAAATAAAAAAGCATACTTTCTAATACTCTCATAATAAGAAATTAATACTTGACATCCAGTTAAATGATATTCAGGTTCCCAGGTGTTATATTTAAGTTCATAATTTTTCCATTTAACCAGATAAAACTTTTCTCCCTAAAAAAAATGGAAGTCTTAGAAAGGAAACATTGAAAATGTCATTAATATATAGACAAATATCATTCCATATACTATCCTTTACTAAAAAAAGAAGATTTTGAAGAATTCAATAACTTTTGAATTAATACATAGTAAAAACTTGAACATACAGGAAAGCATACTAAGAAATTTAAATGCTCCATAAAAAATGCACCTGCAACATAACTCAAAGCAAGGGATCAAAAAGATAAACTTATTTTTACATAATGCCAATTTGGTACTTGCTTGCTATCATAATCGTATTGGCGACATTAAATTAAACCACACGAATTCTAAAAACAGTGACAAGAAAATGAAGCATGCAATCAAAAAATACCATGTGCAAAATAATAAGTAATTATAAATAAATAATCAATAAAAAGAAAGAATAACTTTTATTTTTATTATTTAATCTAATCTTTTTCTTAATTTAAATTATATTATTATGCATAGTAAGATAATACAATAATTATATTTAAAATTAAATTATTAATTTTATTATTAAAAGTTATTGTTTAAGAATTCAGCAAATCAGCATTTTAGTCTCAAGATTTCTATATCAACAAACGGTTAGGCTTAAAACGGAAGCAAGTGGAGGAATATGAAATGAAGCACATGGTTGCCAAATTCGGTGCTTATGTACATGGGAAATCAGGGTTATCAATTTGGCGAGTTATCTTGAAAGTTAGCGTGGTAGCAATAGTACATAAGTACTGAAAATTCTATATTATTTTAATATTTTATAAAAATATTTTAGAGCATTAAATTATAGTTATAAATTAAAACTTGATGTTACGTAGAAAAATATAAAATGCAGGTGAACTTTCTTCTTACGAGTAGACTGCACTTGACTCAAGTCTGCTTTTATTCAAGTAGACTGCATAGTGATTCGGAAGTAGATGATAAGCTGTTATATGAAAAGGCAGGCGTTATTTGTTAAACACAACAATGCTGTATAAAATTAATCAAAGGAGATACGGCTCTTGTTTTATGAAGAAAAGACACTACAAAAAGTAACCCAAAATTGTAGCATTTTGTATGACTTTAAATTTCAAAAAAATTGTTTACATAAATATATATAATTTATTTCTTTCAGAATAGCCCAAAATAAGAAGATTTTAAAAACACATACTTTAGAATGACTATGCAATTTATAAAGAGAAAGGTCATAACAATATTTAAAAATTATAAAATGTTTTTAAAAAGTAAATTTACACTGAGCTGTCATCACTGATATAAAAATAACTCACAAATTGGAACATTACAATGGCTTATTAAACAATTTAAGTAATATTTAAGCTCTAATTTTTACAAGAAAATATATATTTCTTTTTTCAGTAGAAACTCAGCTTTATTAAATAACTTCCTATGAATTCCTAAATAGTAAATTATCACACATTATTTTACATTTCTGAATAACGAAATAAATTTATAGAAATAAATTTTATCACTCCTACCTAATCAATTAAAACTGATACTCCTGCAGCAGTTTACTGTTTATACAAAAAATATAAATACGATTTTCTCAGTAAGCAGTTTATATAATACTTACTTCTTCAATTTTATCTTCTAAAATCATATCTACTTCATAAACTTTACCTAAAATACAAAAAAAAAAAAACATTATTTTAGAAATTGTAAAAGTCTATTAACCATTCAACACTGTAAATTTATAAACATATGTAAAAATTATATTAATGAACAATAAAAGACATATGAGAGTCAAGATAGAAAAGTTTGATAAAATACCTCTTGTTTAAGTTTCTTATCTGTATTTAAATTTAACTGCAATTATACCTCAAATATATATAATATATATTCCATAAACTAATAAGTATTATTGACATTATTCACCATTTTTAAAATACAGTAAAAAATATGTAAAAATTATATTAATGAACAAAAAAAGACATATGAGAGTCAAGATAGAAAAGTTTGATAAAATATCTCCTGTTTAAGTTTCTTATCCATATTTAAATTTAACTGCAATTATATATACCTCAAATATATATATTCCAAAAACTAATAAGTATTATAGACATTACTCACCACTATTAAAATACAGATTGAGCTTTTCACATTCTTTCTCCAAATCTTCAATGCTTTGTAGGCATTTTACAGAGCAACTTTTTAAATTATACTCAGATTTCATATCTTCAGTTATTTTGAGCAAACATTCTGAAACGAATTATTTAAATTAAAAAAATGAATATTTAAAAAAAAAATGCTTAAGAGAACTGGAATTTTTACTTAGAATATTCATATAACATAAGACAAAGATATTAAATTTTCAAGAAAAGTAAAAGCTTTAAATATCAATTACTGTTTATTTTTTTTATAAATTATGATAGAGTTAATTTTTCAACTAGGAAAAATAATCATTTCTCTTAATTAAATTTTAGGTACTTATTGGTTAAAGAAACCATGAAGCCAAACACAGAGAAACATGCCATTCTGCTTTATTTTGGTCGAGAATACACATACATACACAGGGCTATTTTTAAACATCTATATTATAAATAAGAAACGTTATTCTCAAATATCATCAATTTTGCTGCTATTTTCTTTCTGTTTAATGTTAGATAGATTTCTCAACCATTTTTTCACAATGATGAAAATCTTCAAGTCACCAAGGAACGAAGAAGATATACTAAGCTTTCTTCAATCAAAGGAAACTTTGAGTAATAGCTTTTTTGATTAAACAGTCATACCATTCAGATAGAAAAAGGTTAAAAGTCATTGGTTGCCAAAATGTTGGGCCCCAAGTGATGAATTGATTCTCTCAGAATCAAGGATTCTGTTTACCTTAGCCTTATATTGTATTTATTGTTGAACTGATGAGCTTTTGTGCTGTGGTGCCTAGAGTAGATAGATGGGTTTTAACCCATAAACAACAGTAAATTGATATCTCCAATGTTTGTGCAGCTTATAGAGAAAAGCAATTGCCCACCCATGATTCCGAAGTGATAAATGCAAAATTTTACTATTACAACTCATATTACTGATGTAAATAGTTAAATGAAAAGAAAAAAAATTAATGAAAAAACTTAAGATACTTTTATTTTAAAAAAACCACTTTCTGCACTTTCATGCAGGTCACAACATTAATTATCGAAGTACGTTTATTTAAAACTTATTTTTAAATAAAATTTTCAGTAAAACAAATGCCTGCTCTAAGACTTTTTTTAAAAAATTCTTTCATTAGAATGTATTTTAAAAAATACAATTTTAAAGTTCTTTGGAAATTTATGCAAGTTTAAAAATAGTATTTCAAGATAAAAAATGATGTATAAAATACATGTCCTAGCATACTGAAATCATTTTAGACTTATAAATAACTTTTTTTAAAAAAATCAGGGTTAAAAGAGAAGAGAATATAATGCAGAAATGTGTTTTTACAAGTAAAATAATAATAGTCAAATTTATTATTGGAATTATCAGATTGCATCTTGGATCTAATTTATGTTCAATTGCATCTGATTAGAACTTGTTATAATTTAAGTAAACACCTTCTAAAAATATAAAAATTTTATTAAAATAGAAAGAAAACATATTGCCAACCCCCTCCCCCCCCTAGGCAATAACACGCGCATACAATCTATCCAACTACCAACGCATTCTTCAGGAAGTGAGAGAAGAAACATAATTGTGCATTCGAATATACAGATAATTTATATAAAAAACAAACTTAAATCTGATTAATCACATGGATTGTGCAATGCACTTCACAGGGCATGTCTTACAGGATATTAAACAAACTGGAGTTATGGTGGAAGCACATTACGAACACAAATGACCACTATGTTAATTAAATACTGCAGCATGAAATAAAATCATCTTCAGTGTTTAAAAATAATTTTTAGAGCAGAGTTTCCCAAAATTTTTTGTCTCATAGACCCCTTGCCATGTTTTTCGGTTAGGGGTAGACCCCTACTTACCTAATAAAGGATTTTTGCAAAGTTATCAACTTAAATGTTTTTTTGACAACTGGCATAAAGCTATACTTACTTCAAAACATTTAAATTTCTAACTGCAGTGAAGTATAGTGTTTAAAACCTAAGACACACATGTTAATTAATTAAATTGAAATTTAATTTATATCTAAAACAACTGTTGCATAAAGTAACTGAACAACAGACAAATGCTTTTAATGGGTACGATGAATCTGGTGCTTCGTCCATTCTGGTGCTTCTAAAATTGCTGATATCAGTTTCTAAATTTTACTTTAAGATCTTCTTAGTGCCTATTTTGATCAGTTCCTCTTGTAATATCACATTTGCTTTTCTTTCAATGTGACCTTATTAATTAATTGCCTACCGTAGTTTTACCATATATAGAGTCAAAGCATTCTCAAACCTAGTTTCAAAATCTGAGCAAAGGGCATTTAAATGTTGAACATAGGTTAAAACATCCTTTTCCTGGCAAATTGGAAAACTAGGAAAAAATTCGGGTCGTCAAATATTATACTCTTTAGCTTAATTATATAGGGCAAGAAACACCGAATTGATGGTCCTTGTAACTGCAGATTAACTTCAATAAATTTAGTAAATAAATCTGTTAAACAGGTAAATTTGGTTTCCACTTGAAGAAATTTTCTTTTAAAATTAAAGTCATGATCTGGTTTAGTGAGAGTCGCTATCGTAGACCCGCATTTACAACTCATGGAACCCCGAATTATTTTTTTGCTGATGTGGACCCCCTGCATGCTGTCATAGACCCTGGGGGTCTATATAGACCACTTTGGGAATCACTGTTTTAGAGGATCCAAGATAAAAATAATTAAGATTATAAAATCTAACAGAAATTTGTTTCTGCACATGCTTGAACACAATAATCTTGACCATGCACACTTGAAAAGAATTAACGTGTTTATAATTTGTATTATTATTCTTACTGTGTTATGAAAAAAATACATGAAGCAGCAGGCCAAAATTGTTCTACTAAACAATTTTAGGGTTAAAACAGTTTTCGTTATAATATACTGATTACAATTTTTAAAAAAATGTTAAATAACATGACTAAAGCACTTTTCAAGAAAGCACATTTTTTTTTAAACTTAATCTACTTTTTAGTTTGAACTTATGGAATTTTTTTCTTAAGATAAGAATTGCTACAGTTGTCAACTTATACAAATTGACATGATTAAAAGCTGTAGACACTTATAAACTAAAACCTGTAAAAAAAAATGGGTTTTTTTATATAATTATTTTTTATTTGTAAAGATAAAATTTCATCAGGAAAACATTAATAGGCTTGAAATTTCCATTTAACATTTTGAACATGAAGGATGTTTCCACACAATTACTCAAAATTGCAATTCTTAAGCTCTTGTACTTAAAAATGTCTCTGTGTCTTCCAGACAAAGTTTCATTAGGATAAGCATTTCTACCTAGTTGGAACTACTAAAGATAGCTACATGTAAAATAAGAGAACTAGAAAGAAGCAGTAAAAATTGTACTAAACTAAAACTTTTGAAAATTCAATTTTAGTTCAACTGTGTGTAAAAAAAATTCCTGACTGTGGATTTCTTTTTATAAAAAATAATACTTTCACCTAAATTTTTAACTGTACTGCATTAATCATAATTCCAATGTTTACTCAGTATAAATACTAGTAAATGACATGTAGCACAAAACTATTTTATGCAGAATTTTTCTCATAAAATAAATATGAGAAAAAGAAAGTTCCACCTTATAAACTTTCCCATGTTTACTTTAATGCTTATATTTGTCTATATTCAGACTTATTTAGCAACAAAGAGTAATAAAAAAAATCAAATATTTCTGATGTTCTTACTCTATTGATTTTTTACATTAATAAAACCTTTACAAATGATGTAATTCAATTTTTATCAAAAAGGTATGATAATGAATTAATTCACTAAAATCATACAAACTTGCTTTTAAAAAAAAAAATATCAAAATTTGAAATATTATGAGATAAGATTAGATTCTTAAAATAGGCAGTATTACCTTTTAAAGGAAATACAAATTATGCACGCCGTAGAAAATTCAGCAATTTTTTTAAAAAAATCAATTTAATGTTAATATTTTTAAAATGGTCCAACCAGCATTAAAAAAAATCATATCACAAACTTATAATAACAGTTCTAAAAACCTCAATATATTCATATTGAAAGAAAATTTTTATTAACCAATTTATTACAAAATTAACTGTCTAAAGAGAATCAAATGATTCAAGAAATATCCTGTTTCTTAAATTTTTTTATACCCTGCACACAGTTGAATGGGACCAAAAAAAAAAATTTTTTTTTTTTTTCATTTACATTCACTACACCCCAAAAAGTTGCCTTTTGCCTACTTAAGTAAAAAGACGAAAAAAATTCAAAAAAAAAATATATATCTTTTCTTTGAGTATTATACTTGAAATTTTGAAAAATGGATTTGATTCAATTTTTTAATAATGTCATACTCTAAAAGCAGTGTGTTTCAATTTTTTTTTTTTTTACTATGCCCTCATAAGCCTTTCAAAAATTCTTATGTCTCCCAAACATACATTACATATATGCATGAAGTTTTAAGGTTTTAGGAAATTACTCTAGAAAATTATTATTTTATTATTATTACAGTAGGTAAATTTTCAAAACCTACAATGGAAAACTGAAATAAAAATAAAAAATTCAGTAAAATCTTTGTGCTTGACATTCGCTATACAGAGATTTTATATGTCAGGTTCCAATTTAGTTAACTGTAGTCTTAAAAGTCTCCCCATTGGCACTAAATCCACATTCAGTTAAATATGAGGGTGGAAATGGTAACAATACTTCTCTTGCACATTTGGATATTTGATTTCAGTTTCTTCACAAAGCCATGCCATCACTCTTCTTTAATATTAAATAATAGTTTAATTGACACATCATTTTGTATTTCTACAAGTTCTTCTTGAAACTGTAAATCTGAAATATCAGAAAGCTCAACTGACATTGCTGTATCATCCAAATTGGGAAATATCAGAAAATTTTTCTTTTAAACCAGCAGACAAAAGTTTTAGATGATTGACAATAACATTTATAGCTATATCAGTTACTTCGTATTTTTAGAGCCAACAAAAAATTTCAAAATTTTGTTGCAAATGTATTTTTGATGTAATTCAATAAAAGTAATGAAACTAAATATCTTCACTTTTGCATTAAGAAGAGTTTTATTTATTCCTAGAAGTTGTATAGTTAATATATTTTGTTTTTCATAGGATAACAGCTCACTAACTTAGAAATGCTTTGCCCTCGACTGTTAACAGCTTTTTCACACACACACATTTCAGGTTTTTCCACTTAAAAAAATCACCAAGAGTATCAAATAGTTCCATAAACCTCTTTAAGCAGTTTCCTTTTGTAACCCATTTACTTCAGAGTGAAGCATAAGTCTCACATGGTCTTTGTTCTTCACAAAATGAAGAGATGTTCACATTTAGTCTTAGCTTTAATAGTATTGATACACTTCATAACTAAATTAAGTATTCCATATAGAACAGGTGAAATGTTTTTAGCTACCAGGTTTTCCCTGTAAATGACACAATGCACAAGAAGCATGTTTGTAGATTTTCATCTTTCTTCAATTTTAAGCAATCGTTTTTCTTTCCCATCATATTAGAAGCACCATCTGCAGCATAAAATGCTATATTTTTCATTGGTATATTATTGGCATCTAAGTACATTTACAGTTTATTATAAATATGTTTGGAGGTAGTGGAACTTTCTAATGATTTACAGAGCAACATTTCTTCAGCAAAATCACCTTTATCAACACATATCTTATGTAAGTTATAAGTGCAGTCAGATTGATAAGACAGCCTCACTGTCTATCAATGTTGATTCATCCAATTGTACCCAAAATTTTCTCATTTTAAGCTTGTCAACAAGTTGTATTTTAATATCCTCACTCACTTTGTCTATTCTTCTGTTAACAGTGCAGTAACTTAATGGCATAGCTTTGACATGTCGTCTTTTCCCAGAACCATTTTAAGAAATACTGATATTGATAGTTTCATTAAATTCCCTCCTATAGTATGACTTTTTCAAGATTTAGCGATGAGTAGTGTGAAATATAACAACTAGCCTCAAGAGTACAATTGACAGTTGCATTATGAGCAATAAATACAGATTTTAAAGTTACTGTTTTTCAAAATTGTTTAAACTTTGAAAGAAATTCAAATCTGAATTAAAATGAACCTTCAAATGTGCTTAGCAACAGCTTGTAATGTTTTTGAACCTTATTTACATAAAATGCACAGCACAAAGCTCCCTGAGATTCCATACCAAACCAATGCGAGGACTTTCGATTTGACAGATTTTCCCTCTACACCATAGGTTCTCAACATGGGTGATTGAGGCATTCAGGGGGGCGTTGAGATGACATTTTGGGCAGATTAACCAAAAAAGACTAAAAAAACATGCTGATTATGTACTAACAGAAGTAAACTTTAATACTGTTTACCTTATGTTGATTGTATGTATTTAAATCATTCCTATATCACATGTACTAAAATTCGCATATTTTGGTTGTACAGGAAATGGATGAAAAGCTTAAAAGATTACATTACATTCAAATGTACATTAAATTGAATGATACAGTGCATTTTAATTTCTGTAGTGCATGTGTTGTCTTTGTCTGTGAGCAGTAGGAAAAATGTTTCATCCACTGCATTTCATTACGAATATTATCCAAGAAACACAATTTAATATGTTAACCAGGAATTAATGTGATTCTTCAAAGGCTGAAACTGTCAATTTATATTTATTTCGAAAGCAATAGTTTATTATGAATTACTCTGTATCATCAAAACCCCTGCCTGTCTTTACAACACGTAATCTAAAAATTTTTATTCCGCTCTTTTAAATGAAGAAGAAATTCAGTAGCATTTCAATTCCAACAATATCCTAACTATGACTAAAATATATAATATTACACATTTAAATATATTTGTGGCAATAGATATTTCAAATTCTCAAGTAAAAAAAAAACTGCGACTTTAGAAAAAAATGAAATTTAAAAAATATATTCTTTTAATAATAGGGTATTTTTAAAACTTAACTCTTGTTTTCATCATGTACACTTTTATTTCTCTAGAGTGGGAGGGGATGGTATTGAAATATTCACTAGAAAAGGGGGGCGATATCAAAATATCTATTAGAAAAGGGGGTGCCAGTTCAAAAAAGGTTGGGAACCTATGCTCTACACAGTAGCTCTTCAAAGACCTCAAGACTCAAACCCATAACTCGATGTAAGCTGTGAGTTTGCAAATATGACCACTCAACTATTGTGATCTTTAAAATTAGGAGAAATTTCTCAATGTTTTGGCAATATTTACAATTATTGAGCTTGCCAATATCATGCAATTGTTCTAAATGCAAAGTTTGGAATATGAGATGTGAGGAAAAAAATTAAAACCTGTAAATTCAAAACATTTATTGTTCCAAAGAGCTTAAAAAATGTTTTCTTTATTTGATAAAATTAGCAATATTTTATAACTTTATAAGAATTCATTTTTCAGTTTTAATAAACATAGCTTAATAAATAATAAACATATTATAAATTTCAAATAATTTAACAGTACATATAGGAACCAATAATTAAATTATTATTTTTTAAATTTACTAATGATTTTATTCAAATAATGCACTTTTAAGTCATAATTTTGAGAAAATTTTAAGTATTGATCATAGTAACATTATCATCCTGATGATGCAGTCTCTTCAGCACAAAACATCTTTTGAAATGTAGTATATGTCTTAATATTGACATAGCATTCCACTGCTAAGGTGTGATGAGTAAGCTTCAAAATTATGTCACAGTCATTTGCTACACCTTAACCATGAAGGATACACTATGTGACTGCAACTGTTGCACAGTAAGAGGTTCCTTAACTATTACTAACCAAAAGACACTATTTTTACTATACCAATGATGTTTAAATTGAGATATGCAATCTAAAACCTCCATAACTAACAAAAAAGGCAACAAGTAGACTTTTATATCCATTAGATTTTGACTTAACATTTGGTTATCAAATAGTTTGAAATTATAAAAAAAATTGGAAGACATGAGATAAATAGTTATTTTAAAATTGGTTCACTTGACAAGGAATAACACATGCACAGAACTTAAGATTTAATGTTCTCTTCAGAATACAACACAATGAAACATTAAATTATGTTTGAAATCTTTTCTTGGGTGGATCCTAGCAGGGCACACTTCTTGGCGACAAATTTTTTAGTGCCAAAAAGTTTGGCGATAAAGTTTACAATATGGTAACCCTGCCAAATTTAGGGAAAAGTAACCCTATTCGGACATGATTTTTTGGACAGCGGTCATTTTTTTTCCAGATGGTCAACTTGAAGACGTGTAAGATTTTTCTAGAAAGCTAAAATTGAAGGAATGAGTGGATTTTTCTTTTTTTCTTTAAATGAAACAATTGCTGAAAGAATATTGATTAGGGAGAAAGGAAGATCCGTTGATAAATTCAATTTGGACGATGTTTTTTCTCACTATTGCATCTTAGAAACACAGTTTTTCTGTTTTCTTCTTGAAGCCATTATGAATACCACGTTTTCTTTTTTGAAGCTCGACGAATGGATTTTTTCCTTTTGAATGAAAGATGCAAGAAAGAAATGCTTGCTTAGAGAATGAGTGAACGATTGAAAATATTTCGGTAGGTATGGATGTCCGAAATATGAAAATAATTTGTTTTTAAGAGAAATGAAGATCGTTAGTTCATCAAGCCTAAGGCATTCATATTGGATTTTTTTCCCCACTGTAGCATTTTAGAAGCGACGCTTTTTCAGTTTTTCTTGTTGAGGCTGTTTTAGAAACCACGTTTTTTTCGTAGAAACACGGATGGATTTTTTTTTTGAATGAAAGGTAAGAAAGTAATGATTGTTTTTTGTGTGAATGAAGGATTGATAGAGTCTTGCAATGGATGCTCGAAATTTGCATTTAATTTCCTTTTGATTTTATGTTTCCTTTGTCGACAGTTTTGGAAACCATGTTTTTCGTCTCTTGACGCCATTTTGAAAAACGCGGGTTTTTACTTGGCGCCATTTGGCGAAAAACTTTTGTCGCCAAATACAGCAGTGTGTTGTGCTAGGATTTTACCGTTCTCCAATTAATCACTCTTTAAAATCATCCTCCACACAATCAGCCCATCTCAATTAGGACCAAACTCTAGTTCTGGTTCCTATAGATTTTTATTGAAAATTCTGAACACCAAGAATGAGGGGTCCATATGACAGATGTATGTTTGAAATTCAGTTCTCAAATTAACATAATGAAATGTTCTTCCATACACAACATCTTATGAAAAAACAGGTTCCCTTTCCATATAAATAAGGGTAAAAACGTTATTTTTTAAAAAAGTAAAATTCAAAAGCAATGGTTTCCTACTACAAAAAACTGTACTAAAAATTAAAACCTCAGAATAGATCTCATTTCATTCCCAAAATAAATAAATATTTTAAACACACATTTATATCAGAGTACAACTAAATAAATATAAAGATACTTTAATGTATTATCACTAGATTAAAAGAGCAAGCAATGCAAACTGCTACATAAAATCTACATGAAGAATAATACAGGTGTATTTATGGTTCCTTCACTATAAATGAATTCTAATTTTAAAAACGATCTATTTCAAATCTATCTATTACTCTTCAGAGAAAGGAAGATTAATTAATGTCTAAACAAATCATATTGACTAATAATATTTGAGGATCAGTAAATAAATTTATATATAAACTTGAAATCATAAGAAAACTAATAATATAGAACAGTGAACCACAAACTTACCATCTTTCGTAGAATCTACGAACCTCAGGCCCATGCTATTACAAGTTTTTTCCAAGTCATCGTAACTTTGTAGACAGCTTACAGTCACATTGCAAAATAAATCCTGTTTAACAGAATCGTCAGTAGAAGTACCCGAAAGTTCTTCAACGTCCATCGAATCTGAACTTTTATAAGACGAGTCAACATCAGAAACATCAGTATGGTGATATTCACTAGATATTTTAGGTAATGTGTCATAGTGAAATGTTTCACATCTTGATGTATCTATTAAAAGTGGATGCACAGTTTTTTCAGGTGAATTTAATTTTGTTATGAAATTGGCCGTTGATATCTGTTCATTCGCAGATTCTGCAGAATTTTCAAATGGTTCATACTTAAAAGCAGGAGAGAATCCATTGAGATCCATAGTGTAAAAACTTTATTTAAAAGTTCACCTAAGTAAAAACAAACAAATATATATAAACAAACAAGGAAAATATAAATACCATACACCTGCTACGCCGAACAAGCTTACAGCGTGAAACATGTAAAACCGAGGTTGGCGGGATTTTTCATTACAGTTGCCAGTTTCAGAAACTTGAAAAATTTGAGATGGCTTAGCATTTAACGTTCCAGAGCTAAACAGAGATTGCAAAAACATATGTAAAAGATCACATAAAGCTAAGATTGTTGCTCATCAGTACACTCATTTCTCCGTATTTTGATAATATTTACTGTAAGATTATCAAACATTTAGCAAGCAATTATTGGTCAAATTTTATTAAAAACTATAGCTAAAATTTAATAAGGAAGTTTATTACTTAAATTTTACTGCAAGAAAAAAAAATATCTGAAGTTTCTTCAAATGAAAAGTAAATTTTTACGATTATAAAAAGTGTAAATGTTTCGGCCTATTAATATTAAAGATATATTTCTATCATTTAATTACTTTTTACTGTAAAACTTTGCTTTCAAATACAAAATTTACTCCAAAGAGAATCAAAACAAATACCGATGTACCAGAAAACAGTTATCCGACAGGACTGAAAATTAGTATATAAAACTCGTACATCTAAAAAAAACGTATAAAATTTCGCAGAAATTTACTATGTCATTCAAGAAATACATCCATATTGTAAAATAAACAGTAAGGCTGAGTTCCTTGAGCATCGCTGTGTTTTGGAATAAAGTCACACCGCACCACATATCGAAACAGAGAACTTTATGTTACTCAGGAATTCTGAATGCAGCGAGTAAACTGGTATCTTCGAAATTCTAAGTAAAATATTCCTTCCTAATAATTATAGAACTTATATTAAACCAATAGTATCCAGTGTTAGGCAAATACAGGCAATTAGGAAATTTTTAATTTTTCATTACGCTTACAACTTAACCCCTTTACTGTTTTTCCCGAGCTGAGCTTGCCCAGGCGAAACGAAAATTTACTGTGAAAATTTACGCTGTGCAATCGGTCTTTCCCGAATTATTTCATATGCGCTTTTTATGGTTTCGAATAATCAAAGAGTATCATTTGGGGGAATTTTCCGCAAAAAGAGGACGTCCTTCTGCTGCATACCCCTTCACGCTTGTCTGAAGAATACTTTGCTAACTACATTCCCCCAACAGGGAAGAAAACTAAACCAACTCGAAGTGTATTATTACTTGCAGCTCAAAAAGAGGTAGTAAAGGGAAGAAGAGGTTCTATTATCCAGATTGCGAAGTTGGGTTACGTGCAGGGACGTCTCAAGGTATGGGTCAACTGGGCTCAGCCCAAAACCTCCCTCTCGGTGAGGACCCCATTTTTTGTTCTCGACTCTGTCTTAATAAGACAAGGTCGATCCTAGCAGGTGTGCAGCGAGTTCTCTGCACGCGATGAGAGAGGGGGCGAGAGAGAGAGAGAATATTAACGTCGCACTGATTAGCAACACGAGGGCTTTTGTCGACGGTCCGCGTAATTTTGAACCATGGTCAAGTGACGCGGACGACACCTGAGCTGGCACCCCTCTTCTAACTACCACACCAATGGGAGAACGTTTGAGCTCTCGACAGATTTAACATGCATCCCCCCCCTACACGGTGGATCTTTTTAGTGGTACTAGGATCGAACTCATGGCACGCTAGCCATGATCCGATGCCTAGACCACTCGGCCACCGCGGCCGTAAAAGAGGGGGCAAAACTGTTAAAGATAATGAATGTTAACATGGTTTTGTTGTTATGCCAATAGATGGCGCCTGTATCTCTCATTTGTATTTATAGTTTTTCTTATGTAATGAGTCTTCTAGCTCTAGCCGCCTAGTGTGCAGGTTGTAATTTAAGTCTGTGGTAATTCTCGTATTCCGTAAATAATAAAAACTTAAACAGGTTATGGGTACCAGCACAAGCTTTAACTGTGCTTGCAGTATCAAAGATTATGAGTCTTTTACGATAGAAAAGGCTGAAAGAACTTTATTTCTTGGAAGCAGCAAGTCGCGGCAAAGTTTCGCCGATCGGCAATTTGGCGGGAAGATAGCGTGATCGCGCCGCCATTTTGAAGAGATCGAGGAAGAAACAGAAGAGATGACCGTTGTTGCTTAGCCTAGAAATATTTAAACAAATTATTTAAGAAACCTGAAAATCTAAATTTCTAGAAAGGAAATAAGTATGGATTTCAGTTGTCATATTAAGCCTTTGACCGGAGAAACAGATTGGCCGATGTGGAAACGGAAGATACGAGACCTACTCGATTACCACGAAGGAGCGATCGAGATTATAGATGGCAAGGTGAAAAGGCCAGAATCCATAGATACTGATGCTCAAGAATCTGTAAGAAAACAGTATAAAGAACGCTGCGATTTGTACAGAAAAGCAAATAGTTATGCAAAATCAATGATCGCAAGTACTGTCACTGATGCTATGTATCAGAAGATTATGGACAAGGAAACTGCTTTTGATGCGTGGGAATCATTAAAGCAGCAGTTTGAAGCAACTTCAAAAGATCAGTTGTTTAAAATTTGTACAGAGTTTTTTGCATTCAGCTGGGTTCCAGGAGAGGATGTCTCAACACATATTGCAAAGCTAAGAAGTCTTTGGAATGAACTGAATAATGGACTTGAGGCTAGAGAGGACAGCAAGTTGCCAGATTTGATGTTAGTATGTAAGGTATTACATATTTTGCCTTATCAGTTTGAAACCTTTAAATCCAGTTGGATGTTGTTAGCTGGAGATGACAAAAAGTCATTTGAAGAATTAACAGTGCAGCTCTGTATGTTCGAAAGAAATTTTACCAAAGTGGAAGACAGTAGCAAAAAAGCCCAGGAAGCCCTAATAGCTACAAAATCAGAAAGACCCAGACAAGAGAGCAAATTTAAGTTCAAATCAAGAAAAGAAGATAGCTGCAATTACTGTAAGCGAAAAGGACATTGGGTAAAAGACTGCAGAAAAGGGATTTCAGATGGAAGACCACCAAAGAATAAATTGAGTGATACACAATTAAATACAGTGTCAGCTAACATAGCATTAATGTCTATATCTGAGGAAGTCTGTACATCAGAGACTAGCCCTACATCATATTGGATTGACAATGGAGCTACTAGGCATGTCACGAACTGCTACACATATTTTTTTGACTTCATAAAATTTAATAGTCCTTGTGGCATTAAAGCTGCTGGAAATGAAACATTAGTTGCTCTGGGGAAAGGCACAATAAAAGTAAAATCCACTATTCATGGAAAATGCCAGGAAGTTTTTCTGAAAGATGTTTGGTATGTTCCAAAGATTAATAGATATTTATTCTCTGTACTTGCCGCTCAAGACATAAATCAAAACAGTGAATTTGTGTCGACTCCTACAGAGTGCTGGTTAAAAGTCAATGGTGATGTGGTGCTGTATGGTTCTCGCAGTGTGAATGGTTTCTTATTCAAAGCACATTTTGAACCAATATTGCCCAAAGGAATGACAGAA